>CAUYLG010008613.1:35000-58880 GCA_963573385.1 Cacajao melanocephalus | reverse complement strand
CACACATACACACACACACAGCCCAGGCGGCTAGGCCTGGGCAGTCTCAGGTGATTGGATCAGCTTAAGGATGAACCCTTTTTTTATTTTTTCTCCCATCAAGGAATAGATTTATTTATTTATTTATTTATTTATTTATTTTTTAATACATATTTTATTGCATTTTAGGTTCTGGGGTACATGTGAAGAACATGCAGGATTGTTGCATAGGTATATACATGGCAATGTGGTTTGCTGCCTCCATCCCCATCACCTATATCTGGCATTTCTCCCCATGTTATCCCTCCCCTACTCCCTACCCCCGACTGTCCCTCCCCTAGTCTCCACCAACAGACCTCAGTGTGTGATGCTCCCCTCCCTGTGTCCATGTGTTCTCATTGTTCAGCACCCGCCTATGAGTGAGAACATACGGTGTTTGACTTTCTGTTCTTGTGTCAGTTTGCTGAGAATGATGGTTTACAGAGGACGAGCCCTGTTTTATGCGGATATTAGGGACCAGTGGCTGAAGCAGTACTCACAATAGGTCTGGAAGGGCAAAAAGAACAGCTCAGAGAAATTAGGTTCAGAGAGCGGGAGTAAGGCTCACCCAAAGCTACGCAGCACATAGGAGTTGAACTTGGACCCCATCTGTGCACCCGCAGCTCTTCCCATGCCCTCAGGTGGGCCCGCCTCACCTGGACCTCAGCCAAGATCACCTTAGATCTCTTACCAGGTGTGGGCTCTTTAAGCCTAAAAGAGCCAAGGGTGTCATGCCTGCAATCTCACCATTTTGGGAAGCCAAAGCAGGTGGATCACCTGAGGTCAGGAGTTCGATATCAGCTTGGCCAACATGGTGAAACCCCATCTCTATTAAAAATACAAAAATTAGCTGGGCACGGTGGCAGGCACCTTTAATCCCAGCTACTTGGGAGGTTGAGGCAGGAGAATCACTCAAACCTAGGAGATGGAGGTTGCAGTGAACCAAGATTGTGCCACTGCACTCCAGCCTGGGTGATAAGAGCAAAACTCTGTCAAAAGAAAAGAAAAAAGAAAAGCCAAGGGTGGAGAGAGGTGTTCATTCCAGACCCTGATTCTTAGGAATGGGGTCAGGACAATGAGGATCCCTATCCTGCCAATGGAAAGAAAGGCAGCTCCGAGGAGTGAAGGGGTCCCACCCTACCAGGGGCAGAGGTAGAATTTGAACCCAGGTCCCTCATCCTCTAAATATCTTGCAGCAGAGTTTTCTCTCTGGTCAAGAGGCCGCAGGCAGTGGCCTGCACCACACCCTCCCTTCCCTGGGCACTGCACCCACTCTGGGCCCTTTTGAAGGTGGCTATAAGTGGCTCCCGCTGGCGTGTGGGCCTGTCTGGGTGGGTAAGTAAGTGGCTTTGGTGACGAACGGGATGTCGGCCCTACCCCCGTGCTATGTTTAGAAAGGTGTCAGCCCCAAAGTGGCCCGTCTCGGCGGTCACCCAGAAGGTAATCACGAGTGTCTCTAAAACCCCATCTCTGACCTTTCTGCACTCAGACATGGGGGCCGCCAGCATCACCGGGCAGGGTATGATGCGGCATGGCCCGCTGGCTTGTCCGGGAATGTGGCGTCCTCTAGACTGAGCAGAGGAGGAACCCAGGCAGAGGGCAGAGGCTCCGGAAAATGGGGCATTCTCTCCCCTTCCTCCTTCAAATACTAGTGAAGGCCTATGAGATAACATGTGTGGAGGAGCCTCAGTGATCTTGTGTGCTCACACACACACTCATGCACACACACATACACACACGCCCCACACACACACTCACGCCCACACACACTTATACACTCACCACACACCCACACTCACACACACCACACACATACATACTCACACATATTCTCACACCACACTCATATTCACACACAACACACATGCACTCACACACCATACACACATTCAAACAGCACACTCTCAGTCTCACACGCCACACTCACGCTCATGCACACATGCTTCTACACTCACCACACATACACCACACACACCATACTCACACACCACACTCACATACCACACACACACACATATACACTCACACCACACACACACTACACTCACATACATACCACACATACCTTCACATCCCCAGACACCACACACACACCACACACACATACACACACCATACACACTCACCACACTCACACATACACATACACAGTCACCACACTCATACACACACACTCACCACACAGTTTCATACTCACCACACTCACATACACACACACCACACTCACCCAAACAAACTTGCACCACACACTCACACACCACACACACAACACATGTACCACACACACCCCTTTATGCTCACAAACATATGACACATTCACACGCACACACTACACACTCATACACACACCACACACACATGCACACATCACAACACTCTCACATACATACCCACACCACACTCATGCTTATTGCACACACACACACACAACTGTATGCTCACAGCCTCTCATACACACACATATAATCACATACATACTCTCATACACACTTACACATACAATCACACCTGTATGCTCACACTCACAAATGCACACAAGCAAACCCACCCACATGCACTAACACACCCATACACTCACACACACTGACATGTAAACACCCATACACACTCTCACCCATACAATCACACACTCATACCCTTATGCTCACACACATGCACATACTCACACAATCGCACGCGCACACACACACACACTCTTAAGGCATCAGTTTCCTCATAGAGTGGGGAAAGGAGGAGTTTCAAGTACGTTTTACACAGCCCTTAGTATCTCAAGTGCTTGATTACAATTTCTTCTTCTTATATAGTTGTATTTAAAAAACTATAATAAAAACAAAATTTTTATTTACAAAAAATGAAGCAATAAAAAGATATGCTAAGGTATGTTTCCCAATTTAAACCTACTGGAGATCATTGAGGCATTATTATGTGCTGCCAAATTAACTTTTTTGGGAGTGTGGGGAGTGCAGGCTTTAAAATAATATATCTCTATGTCTGTTAAATTGAAGTATATACTGAGATTACAAGTTGCATTGTTAATAGAAGAATAAACCTGTTATCGCTTGAAACTATTTTTCAGTGTGAATCAGAATGTGCTTCTGAATGATGTGCAAGAAAAACAAATACTGACATGAATTACATATTGAGGCCTGCAAGACCCTGAATGAGGCCTTTGAAAGTCTGACATTCATCCAGGGGTGTTATTCAAAATACTATAGCACTAGAAATGTCAAATTAGAATGGATGATGACCTCCATGCTGCAGCTGGGTCCCAGGATCCCCATCTTGTGCCAGGCATGAACCATTGAGATGCTGAGTTGTAGAGATGAGCATTGATGGGGGAAGAAGTGAGGGTTTAAGATAGAGGGGGTACTGGGGGTGAGCTATGAATCAGGTATGAAAGTATTTCAGTATTTTAGCAACTAGCAAGCTGTAGCAGCAGACATTAGGTGAATGTCCAGCCTACATTCATTCAAGTTATTTTTCTGTTCTTAGTGATCTTTATTCTTATGAACAATCTCTGCCTTTTAATTAGAGTGTTTGGTCCATCAACATTTAATGAAATTATTGGATATAGTTAGATTGAGGTCTACCACTTTATGATTTGTTTTCTCTGACCCTTGATTTTTGTTTCCCTGTCCCTCGTTTTGCCTTCTTTTGTATTATTCAAATGTATTTTTAGAATTCAATTTTAACTTACCTATTGTCTTTTTAATGATATACCTTTTAGAATTACATTTTTTAGTGGTTGCTCTAAGCATTGATATTGTATGAATGCTTCTGCCCCCTCAAGATTCTTATGTTGATATCCTAATTCTCCAATAGATGGTATTAGGAGGTGGGGCTTTGAGAGCAGATTAGACAATGAGGGCTCTGTTCTCATGATCGGGATTAGTGCACTTACGAAAAAGACCTCTGAGGAGGATCACTTGAGCCTAGGAGGTTGAGGCTGTAGTGAGCTTTGTTCATGCCATTGCACTCTAGCCTGGGAAACAGAGCTAGACTCTGTCTCAAAAAAAAAAAAAAAATTGAATGTTTTTGCTCACCATTATGTAGGGATAGCTACTGCCCAACACATGGTAGGATTGCAGGCTGTGTGGGAGCAGGGTGAAGCCTGTGACTGCTGACTTTCCCCCTCTTCCTTTGCCATATGTATGACACTGCAGAGGCAGCCATAATCCCCCTGGAAATATAACTCCATTGGACTTGGAATTGTACCCCTATCCCCCACAGCAGTCACAGCAAGTCCTGCCCAAGGAGAGGCTGAGCTTGGATATGCCTATCCCTGCCTACAGCAGGTGGTCTTTCTCTACCCACCCTGGTAGCCAAAGACAAAGGTGATCATCTGTTGGGAACTCTATGGCCCTGCCCACCAGCTAAGAAACCTGAATAAGAACCATAACCAGGTGTCTCTAGGACAAGTTTACGTCTTCCCTATAGGACCGCAGCTCATGCGCTCTTGCAAGTGACACCTCCTGGCTGGAGGCTAACCAACACTAAACCAGTGCACTAAACAAAAACACAACCAAGAACCCTTACAGAATCTACTTCACCCCCCTGCTAACTCCACGGAAGCAGGTGCTGGTATCCACGGATTAATCGGACCTCAATCTAACTATATTCAATACTTTCATCCACAGATACCAGCACCTGCTCCAGTGGAGATAGCAGGGGAGTGCAAGATCTGAAGACAGATCACATCACAGGACTCTTTGCAGACACTGTCCAGTACCAGCCTGAAGCCTGGTAGCTCCACTGGGTGGGATTCAGAAGAGCAAAAACAATCACTACAGTTTGGCTCAGGAAGCTCCGTTCCTAGGGGACGGGGGAAAACACCATATCAAAGGAGCACCTCATGGGACAAAAGAATCTGAACAGCAGCCTTTGAATCCCAGATTTTCCTTCTGACACAGTCTACCCAAATGAGAAGAAACCAGAAAAACGATTCTGGTAATATGGCAAAACAAGGTTCTTTAACACCCCTAAAACATCATACCAGCTAACCAGCAATGGATCCAAACCAAGGAGAAATCTCTGAATTTATGAGATTCATAAATTTCTGGAAATATGCAACCATCCTAGATTAAACCAGGAAGATATGGAATCTCTGAACAGACCAATAACAAGCAGTGAGACTGAGATGGTAATAAAAAAAATTGGCAACAACAAAAGAAGTCCAGGACAAGACAGAGTCACAACTGAATTCTATCAGATATTCAAAGAAGATTTGATACTAATTCTATTGACACTATTCCAAAAGACAGAGAAAGAGGGAATCTTCCCTAAAACCTTCTATGAAGCCAGAACCAGGGAAGAACATAATAAAAAAAGAACACTACAGACCAATACCTCCGATGAACATCAATGCAAAAATACCCAACAAAATACTAGCAAACCACAAACCAAATCCAACAGCATATCAAAAAGATAATCCACCATGATCAAATGGGTTTCATTACCAGGGATGCAGGGGTGATTTTAGGTGATTTAACATACATAAGTCAATAAATGGAGACAAACAGATGGGACTTAAACTAAAAAGCTTCTGCACAACAAAAGAAATAATCAGCAGAGTTAACAGACAACATACAGAGTGGGTGAAAATCTTTACAATCTGTACACCTCACAAAGGACTAATATCCAGAATCTACAAAGAACTCAAACAAACTAGCAAGAAAAAAACAAAGAATCCCATCAAAAAGTGAGTTAAAGACATGAATAGACAGTTCTCAAAAGAATATATACAAATGTCCAACAAGCATATAGAAAAATGCTCAATATCACTAATTATCAGGGAAATGCAAATCAAAACCACAATGTGATACTACCTCACTCCTGCAAGAGTGGCAATAATAATAATAATAATAAAATAGATGTTGGTGTGGATGTTGTGAAAAGGGAATACTTTTACACTGCTGGTGGGAATGTAAAGGATGGAAAACAATGTGGAGATTCCTTAAAGAACTAAAAGTAGATCTATCATTTGTTCCAGCAATCCCACTACTGGGTATCTACCCAGAGGATAATAAATCATTATATGGAAAAGATACTTGCACATGCATGTTTATAGCAGTACAATTTGCAATTGAAAAAATATGGAACCAGCCAGAATGTCCATCAATTGACAAATGAAGAAAATGTGGTATGTATATATGCCATGGAATACTACTCAGCCATTAAAAATAATGAAATAATGCCATTTGCAGCAACTTGGATGCAAGTGGAGACTATTATTCCAAGTGAAGTAACTCAGGAATAGAAAACCAAACATCACATGTTCTCACTTATATGTGGAAGCAAAGCTATGAGGACTCAAAGGCATAAGAATAATATATTGGACTTTGGGGACTTGGGGGAAAAGGGTGGGGGATGGCAAGGGATAAAAAACTACACTGCTCCAGTGATGGGTGCACCAAAATCTCAGAAATCACCACTAAATAAATTATTCATGCAACCAAACACCACCTGTTTCCCAAAAATCAATTAAAATAAAAAAATTTAAAAATTTAAAAACTAAAACATACAAATGATTTAAAAAATTTAATTAAATAAAAAAAAGAGACCCCCCCCAAGAGCTAGTTAGCTCCTTCCACTGGGAGGACATAGAGAGAAGGCACAATCTATGAACCAGGAAGCAGGTGTTGCCTTGATCTTGAATTTTTCAGCCTCTAGAACTGTGTGAAATAAATATTTGCTGTTTATAAGCCACCAGTTTATGGTATTTTGTTGTGGTATCGTTAAAGGACTTAGATAATCCTTAAACATCCACATACAATGAGCATTAATATGTACCACTTGATATAAGACATAAAAACTTTGCAATCATATAAGTCCATTTACTGCCCCTCTACCACTGTATCCAGCCATCCCATATGCTATAATTATATTACATTTACATGTATTATAAACTCTACACTACAATATCACACTTTTTTGCTTTGATGTACTTTAAGTATGTTAAGTAAATTAAGAGGAAAATATAGCCTTGTATATTTACCCAGATATTTACCATTTATTATGCTCTTCATTTCCCTTTGGCCTGAAGAGTTTCTTTTAGCATTTTCTTATAGTACAGATCTGATTGGGACACATTCTCTTAATTTTCTTTTATCTGAAATGTCCCTATTTCACTTCATTATTAAAAGATGTTTTCACTGGATATAGAATTCTGACTTCTTTTTTATCTTCCAGCACTTTGAAGACTCCATCTTTTGGTCTTTATAGTCTCTGACAAGAAGTTAATGAAATTTCAAATTATGTCTCTGTATGTAATGTTATTTCTTTCTAGCTTGGTGCATGTTTTTCTCTTTATGTTTTAATTTTCAAGAGTTTCGCTATGATGTGCCCACGTGTACTTTTCTTTGTATTTATCCTGCTTGGGATTCACTGAGCTTCTTAAATCTATAAATTTCTATCTTTCATTAAATTTGGAAAAACTTCCGCCATTACTTCTTCTCTTCTCTTAAGGGTTGACTTTTTTCTGCTTCTTTACCTCTCTTCTTTCTGGGACTCCAATTGCATGTACTATAGGCTTTCCCTGAGGCTCCATACAATTTCCTTAATCTTTGTTCTTTCTGTTGTTCAGGGTTCTGCTGTAAGAGTAATAAACTAATTTTTATTTCAGACACTGTATTTTTCAGCTCCAGAATTTATATCATTTAAAAGCTTAGTTGTATTTCTCTGCTAAGATTTCATTCACTGTGAACATGTTTTCCTTTCGGTCCATGAGCATAGTTACAATAGCGGCTTTTATACTTCTGTTATTAATTTTAATAGCTGAGTCATGTCAGCATTGGTCTCCATTGATTATCTTTTTTGCTCAAGAATGGGTCACAAAGTTCTTGTTTTCTCTTTTATGTTGAATGATTGTGGGTTGTACTGGGGACTTTACAAATGCTACGTTGTGAAGATTCTGGACTCTTCTATTTCTCTGAAGATTATTGATTTTGATTTGTTTTGGCAAGCAATTACCTTAGTTACACTTAAATCACAAACTCTCTCTTTTGGGAAGGAAGTCAATCCTTAGTTTAGTTCTTTTATTATTAGCTGGATTTATTCCCATGCATGCATATTTCAGAAGCCAAGCCAAGATTTAGGCAGAGTTAGTTAATATGCAGAGTTTGGGGGCTCTCTCCTTAGCTCACTCCTTTCCAAGGAAGATTCTCCTTTGCCTTCCAGTAATTCTGGTTGTTTCAAACACTGCTTTCTGATTCTTCAGGCCAGAAAGGTTGTGGGTTTTCCATCAAAGTTTTAGCTATACCTTGTGATGCTGACTTCAGCCTGCTGCCTGGCTAAAAGTTATAGAAGTGGGTAACTCACCCTGTGTCATTCTCTTCTCTTAAGGGCTGAGTCTCCAAAATCTGCCTTATTTGTTCACACTCTGATCCCTTCAGGTTAATGGTGTTTTGCATTTTGTGCAAAATTTATAGCTGTTATCTGTAGGGTGATGCCTAGTAGGAATTTACCTGGTTATGCTGAAAGTGGAGCTAACATTCGGTATAGTGATTAACTTAATAATTAAATGTATGAATTTAGGTTGAGTGTGATAGCTCATGCCTGTGATCCTAGCATTAAGGAGGCTGAGGCAGGTGGATTGCTGGAGTGCGGACGTTACAGATCAGAATGGGCAAGGTGGCGAAACCCGGTCACTACAAAAAAGTGCTGAAATTAGTCAGGCATGGTGGTGTGCACCTGTAGTCCCAGCTATTTGGGAGGCTGAGGTGGGAGGATAGCTTAAGCCCAGGAGGTTGAGGCTGCAGTGAGCTGTCATTGTGCCATTGCACTCCAGCTTGGGTGACAGAGCAAGACCCTGTCTCAAGAAAAAGTATGAATTACAAATTATTAGCTTGAATATTAAACAGCTTCATCTATTTTTTTATGTTGAACTTCTCCCACAGATTATTTTTCAGTTAAAAAATAAGATTTTATTATTTACCAAGTTGAGATTTCTAGGCAATTATGTTTCCTGGGGTTCTCATCATTCCTAGCCTTGACTCTAGCATGCTGAGATGGGTGTACATGGTACAATACTTGACTCCGAGAACCAGAGAGCCAGAGAGCCAGCTTTGTTCTTTCATAGCATCCCTTGTCCTCTGCAGAGGCGTTGTTAATTTTCCAAACATTCCCACATCTCTAGTTACATCTCAGCTTCATGATAGCCTCAAAAGTCTAGGTGGGCAGATGGTATGTCCATTTGGCAGATAAGGAGACTGAAGACAACGGAGAGAATTAATTTCCCTAAGAAGGCTGAAATCCGGGACTCCTGGCTTCAACCTATTGTCTTTCTCCTAGACCTCACTGGGCAGAGAGATTTGGGTTATCTCCTATTTATGATGAGATGCCAGGGGCAATGCCTGTATCCTGTTCATGGCAAGGAAGTCCTCCAGGCGATCCTCTCTTCCCACTTGACAGTTGCGGATGGGGCGGGCTGTTTCACTTCTCCAGGTGTTATTACCTCCCCTGCAGAAGAATGAATTAAATTGGAGGATTTCTGTTTATTTTAGTAGTTTAACAGTTTTTCTGTTTTCGAATATTATATGCTTAGTTTTATCTGCCTAACTAGCCTGCATTCTTTTTGATGTCTGTGCCTCATTCATTCATTCTGCTATTTAACAGACAGTTCTTGAGCACTTAGCATGGTAGGAACTTTCCTATAAGCAAGGACATGGGCCGGAACAGTCATAGTCCCTGCCTTGTTAGAGGCCCCAGTGTACTGAGAGAGACAGATAATAGGTAGTTTATGATTCCATGCAGCGAGTGCTATGACAGCGTGATCCAGGGGGCTATGTGAGCAGGGCATTGGGCTGAGAGTGTACGCAGTGATGACAGAAGACATCAGGACACGGTGACACCAGGTGAACGGTAATAATCACAATAGTAATAATAATTCACATTTATTGACATCTTCCGTTAGTATGACCAACCATCTCAGTTTGCCCTGGACTGATTTGTTTCCCGGGATATGGGACTTTCAGTGCTAAAATCAAGGAAGTCCCATGCGTGAGACAAGGTTGTAAGCACATTACATATATTAATCCATTTCATCCTCACAGTAACTCTATTCGATGGGTGTCATGGTTATCCCCATTTTACATATGAGGAACCCAAGGCACAATAAGGTTTGTAACTTGACTAGGGCATACAGTC
Source organism: Cacajao melanocephalus (assembly GCA_963573385.1). Classification (NCBI taxonomy): domain Eukaryota; kingdom Metazoa; phylum Chordata; class Mammalia; order Primates; family Pitheciidae; genus Cacajao; species Cacajao melanocephalus. The sequence goes on along the minus strand of CAUYLG010008613.1, from coordinate 48,719 downwards.
AGAGGTAGGTAGAGCCATGATCTGAACCCAGAGCACACGCTTTTGAACGTGACTGCACATTGAGTGGGCACTAGCTGCATAGAAGCAGGAGAAGACAGGGGTTAAGGGCACTGTTTCTGGCTATTACAGCTCAGGAGCTGCATGAGTGAGATACCCTTTCTTGTTTCCCCCATCTGTAAAACGGGGATCCTCCCAGCACCTACAGGTTGTTGGATGTACTTAAGGAGCTATGGTGTGCTATGCACTTAGTACAGGGCTCGACTCATTGGACATGGTTGTAAGTGTTCATTCTTGTCATTATTACAGGCAAGGGGACGGGAGATTTTGAGGATGAGGGAACAGTCTGTAGGGAGGCTCAGAAGTGAGAGAGAAACTGGGAAATCAGAAAGTTCTCTTTGGGCGCAGAGGACTGGGGAGACAGAGGCGAGAACGGGGATCAGAAGCGGCTTTAATTTTCCAAACCCGTTTTGGAAGAGCTAGGACTGGGATGAAGCAAGTGAGGCAGCAGCCTTGGGTGCAAAACTTAAGAGCGTGTTAGAACACTCAGTAATAAAATAAGTGCTATTTTAATGCAATATCTTAAAAAATCAAAATTGATGCAAAAAAAAAATCCGTGAGGAACAGAATATCGACACTTTAAAGACAAGATCTGTCCCTGTGCTTGCATGACTTGGCTTTGCTGCCTTTACTCTAATCCCAACCCTGTCAGATCCTCCTTTATTTAAAATGCTCATATTCTGCCCGGGTGCGGTGGCTCATGCCTGTAATCCCAGCACCTTGGGAGGCTGAGGTGGGCGGATCTCTTGAGCTCAGGAGTTTGAGACCAGCCTGGCCAAAATGGTGAAACCCCGACTCTACTAAAAATACAAAAATTAGCCGGGCAGGGTGGCGTGTGCCTGTAGTACCAGCTACTCAGGGGACTGAAGCAGGAGAATTGCTTGAGCCTGAGAGGCGGAGCGGCTGCAGTGAGCCAAGATCATGCCACTGCACTCCAGCCTAGGTGACAGACCTAGACCCTGTCTCAAAAAAAAAAAAAAAAGCTCCTATTGTGTTCTTTGTGGATTTTTTTGCATTAATATTTTTTTAATGATGCATTAGAATATTATTTGACCACTGAATTTGGCATCTGAGGCAAATGCTTCATTTGTTTCATCCAAGTTTTGGCTGGTGCCTGCTGTCCTGGAGAAACTATTAATAGTGTCACTTTTTATTCAGGAGTGTCCCAGATTGTGGGTTGAATTCTACGGGGACCTCACCTCACTAACACAAGCCCAGGCACCGAGGGGGTGTGCAGTGAATACTGCCATCCACAGGTGAGATGAGGGCATCCCTTTCTTCTCAGGGGTCCAGAACGCCGGGCTCTAGGTCTCCTTCCTACCCTCTCCTGCCCCTGGTTCCAGCACTGCCACCCTGAGATGTGGGGGTGTTCAGAGGAGCGGTGTCCCCAGGCATGGAGCTGCTATTTCAGGGCAGACGATGACTTCCTTCTCTAGCCCAAATGAAACCGTTCCTCTCCCAAATTCCTCAGCCCTCTCATTAGTGGTTGTGTTTGTGGATAATAGCTATAATGAGGAGGCAATAAAAAAATCCAGAATGTGCTGCCCGGCCTCTCCTTAACCCTTCCTCTCCTTAACCCTTCAGCTCCTGCCAGGTCCAGCTGAGGTCTTAATGACTCCGACGCAAACTCAGGGGCTGGGAGTGGGCATTTGTATTACAGCTGGATTATTTAATCCCCATTAGTTAAAAATGCCAGGCCACAGGCCAGGAGCCCAGGAAAATAAGTGGTGACAGGTGAGAGAAAAATAGCCTCCCGGAGGCCTCGGCGGCCACTTCAAAGGCCATGGCCCTGCCAGGTAATTGAGGCCCTAATGGACGCCATGTCCAGGAAACAGCTTGGCCAGAGATGCCCCTGCGTACAGGAAAGTGGACAGGCAGAGGGGTGGGGAGAGGCAGCACTAGCCAGGCCAGGCCCAGAATGGTCCCTGTAATTAGGCCAGGATGGAGCAAATACCTTTTTTGTCAGGCACTGTGTGGCCTTCTCATGACTTCCATTTTGGGAGGTGAGAGGAGTGCCTTGGACCAGATGTGAGCAGGGCTGGAGAAAAACTGGTCTCTGCCCTGCGCCAGCCGCCACCCGGACTGGCACTTCAAGGGGGGAGCAATTATGTGAGTGTGTGTTCATGTTTGTGTGTTTGCACATGTATGTTTGTGTGGATATTTATCTGTGTGCTTGTGTGTATGAGTGTGTTTGCACATTATATGTGCGTGTGTGTGTGTGTATTTGTGTATATGTGCATCTTTGTGGATATGTGTGTGTGGGGATTCCTTCCTCTGTGTCTCCCTATCTTTTTCTTTTCACATTTGGAATCTCACTGCAGGAAGTTACGGCAGCATTCTGTCTCCACTTCCGTCCTTAGAACGGTCTCCCCATTCTCTAGATTGTCCAGTTGAATTTCTAGAATTCCCACTCAGGGCTGGAGGCGGGGCTGGTTATTTAGATAGCAGCTTCAATCAGCAGGGTGTCGGGAAGGAGCCCCTCTGCTCCGCAATGGCAATGGGCAGGTCTAAGGCCCCTATTGGCAGGATTCACTTCTCAGCTTCCCCAGTGCTCAGACCCCCTACAAAGAGGGCTCCGAGGATCCAGTTGCCCAGGTCCAGGGAAGCAGTAAAGCAAAATGCAGCCATTCCCATGTGCAAGTGCTTGGAGGACCTCCTTCACTTTGGACCCCATATTCACAGGCTACTTTGACCGTGACTTGTTAAATTATTTTTCATTAAATCAAATCATTTGCTAACTGAAATTTATTTTAAAAAGAAACGTTTCATTGCTACCAGAAATGGAAAAATCAATATCACTTGGCATAAATAACAGATGGTGATAAAAATGAACACAATGGAAATAACAGATTTTAAATTCCAGCTAGCTACTCTGGTCAGTTCAAGGTTCCAAGTTCGAGGCTGGGCTCTCCCTTTGTTGAAAAGAAACATTAGCAAATGTTAGGGAAGTGTTAAGAAATTCTAGCACCAATGACTTTCTTTCTAATATCATCCAAAAATGAGAGCGCATCAATGTTCACTGCTTGATGATGGATGGAGTGAATGTCATGTCCAGGTGCCACCCAAATATTCGCTAAGCCCACAGGTGGCGCTAGTGAGCGGTTACATGGCTGGGCTTTGAAATCCCAGCTGCACAGCACCACTGGGAAAGCCGCCTGGTTTCTCAAGCTTGGTTGTGTCCTTTCTATAATGGAGAAGAAATAGGACGTATGTAGGGAGAGTTGAAGGGAATGAAAGGAAAGTTCTGTGCAAAGACGCAGAACACGGCGAGCTCTCCGCTGGCTCCATGCTACTTGTGCAGAAGGAGGGCTTTGAGTGCGTTCTAACAATTGAAGCTTCCCAGGCTTGACTGAGAGCTCAGAACCAAACCAAGTTGAGCTGGGTAGGAGTCATGAGATCTTCCCTTACCTTGAGCAAGGGAGAGAGATGGATGTTGAAAGCAGATGACAGCACCATGCAAGCCCTTCCTCTCACCCATTCACTGATTGCTAGGGTGAGGGGAGGACCTCTTATGTAGGGAGAGAGGTCCAGGAACTGGTGAGGGGGCTCCCCAAGGTCCCTTAGAGATGGGGATGAGGCGGCTTCCTGCCAGACCCAAGGCATAACCGCTTACCTAAAGCCAGGCACTCTTCGGAGCAGTTATACAAACATGAACTCACTTAATCCCGATGACGCTTAGGGACCATGACAGATGAGTGCTAAGAGTTAAGGGCTCTTGCTAGCCCCTTTTTACAAGTCAGGCTGAATAACTTGCCCAAGTTCACACAGCTCATTCATTAAGTGGTAGAGCTGGGATTTGAACCCAGCCAGGCTCTAAGCTCTTAACCACTAGACCAGAGCTGCCTCTCTTCAGATGTACATGCGTGTGGCCATGTTGTGTGTGGTGTGGGTGTGAGAGTGGTGTGTGTGTGTCGGTGCCTGTGTGAGTCATATTGGGGTGTCTGCAGCTTGGGCCACCTCCAGGCAGCTGGGACCAAGAGGAGTTTATTTTGTAAAACCAAACCCTGCTCGTTTCAGTTTGTTAACATGAAAGCTGCCTCTAATTCCATCTACAAATACCACATTCTCTGAGCTACAATTGGCAGGGGTGGCCAGAATCACCCCATTTTGCATTCCTTTGAGTCACCAAGTGAAGCAGTGAGAGTGTGGCCATAATTCAGGATTCAGCACTCGGGTTTCATGAGACAACATCAGGAATGCCACTGTAACCAGCCTGACTCCTCCGTGGCACAGGGAGGAGGCCAAGGGTGCAACCCAAGCTGTACACTGCCGCCCGGTTCCTACCCGGGACAGGGGCCCAGGTTGGCGGCCCTCCTTAGGCCCAGACAAGCATTGGCTCTGTCGGAGCTGAGGCTCAGGGCTGACTGCCCATGCGGGAACTGCCTTGCTGCCCGCCACAAAGACAGGGAGGTTGGTTTATAAATATGCACCCAGCTGGCCTCTCACCTTCTCACTGGGATCGGGCATTTCTGTGGCCATAAGACAGGAACCCATCTGGCTGAATGCTGCCTTTGATGGGAGCCAGAACTGCCTTGGTGCTGGGGGTGGGCGGGCTGGATGCAGGCTCTGAGGCCACGCGCTTGGGGCCCCACTGGGCATTGCAGCCCTGTAGGCTGCTGAAAGGCCAGGGTGGAGGAAGCAGGGCCGGGAGTTTAGCAAAGTATATTGTTCTCTTCACTACCCCCAGCTCTGCCTCCACCAAAGCCCCATGGTCTCTGTCCTGGACCATCACAACCTTGCTTCCTTTATTCAATCCTCTGAGCATCCCCAGGGCTGTTGTCCTGAAGCCCACCTCTTATCTTGACCCATCTCTGATCCTGAAGCTCTGAAAGCCCATCAGTATCCCCATCTAATATCTTTCCTTGCTCACCAAATTAAGTAAAAAAAAAATCACATCATGATTGTGAAGAACTCTTCCAGTGCAACTCCAAACTTTATCTGGTAGATAACTTAGATGCTAAGGTGGCACTCCTAGATCCCCTCGGCCTGGCGGCTGCAGCCCCCACCAACTGCTGTGAATGTTTTGCACTAAGGCTCACAGCTGCTACTCTTTTCACACATTGCCCTGGGCCGAAATGCCAGGGAAGTCAACCCTTTCTGCCACAAATCACTGCAGGGGAATCCCTGTCTTCATTCTGCTTTCAGGATACCTAGCCTAAGACAGGAAAAAAGAGAGAGCATACCCAGGCAGCAGAAATGGGCACATGAAATGTTTGCTAGTTATATTTTTTCAGATGGAACAGAGTTTGTCTTTTAATTTTATATAGTAAGCCTTTATTAAGCACACAGTCATTCACCGGGATATACATGCCCGAATCACTCATCATATATTTACAGCATAGCGTCATATATCGGCATATACATTTACACACACAATCATGCACCATGCACATTTTCACACACACAAGTTCATACCACATATGCATTTACCTGTAAAGCTTAAGTCATAATCCCATACCCTGTATTCGCCAGGTCTCTTACCCCGTATTCTATATACACTCACACACAAACATATCTTATATACGTTTATGAACACACAGAACAACTTGACATGTATGCACATGCAATCATATGCCGTAGACATTTTCACACACATGAGCACACCCCAGATACTTTTATATATTCACAGTTCTATTCTATATATATTTACATATCTGTAGCCACACGCCATATTAATGTATATGCACATTCATTCATTTTATCCATAGAATGTTTATTTACTCTGGTTTCTGGGTAAGGCGGTGACTTATTTCCTTAAAAAGAAACACACAGTTGATGAATTTTTTTTTCTCCTTGAATTCCTTCCTTGTCAAATGGGAGGAAAAAGTTGTTGTGTTTGTGTATCAGGCCCATTAGCCTAGATAAACTGTTGGCCTCCCGTAATGATTAATGATAGAATAGTGCAGTTGTTGCAAAAATAAGTCATGCGGTGAGAAGAGAACTGAAGATTATATCTAACACCAGGGGATGGCTTATTAATCTCACTTCTGGAGGAATTCCTGAGTAAATCAGTCTCCTTTATTAATGATATTTCACTCTGCTCTGTGAGACATCTTTTATCCAGCCAGAAGGGCAATTATCTATTTAGGCCAGGAAACAATATTAGTTACTGCTTTGGCTCCAGGGAAAGGAGAGGAGCCAAGAGAAGAAGGGAGAGAGAAACACACAGAGGGCTCCCATCCCCAGACTGATGGGTGCCAGGGTCCCTTAAACCTCCTTCCCCATACCAAAGGGGCTCAAGTGGTGTGAGAGAGAGAGAGAGTGTGTGTGTGTGTGTGTGTGTGTGTGCATGAGAAAGACAGAGAGAGAGATTAAGGCAAGGGGGGCCTGGGAACAACTGTGCCACTCCCTTGATTGAAACAGTCAAATGCTGGTTCATTCATTTAATGAGTGTCTATGAACACCTACTATGTGCAAGGCCTTTGCCAGGGCACTGGGGGTCTCCCGGAATGAACAATGCATGGTCCTCATCCTCTGTCCTGGAGCCTTTTCTGCTTTGCAATTCTGTTTTCATCTAATCCTTCTTTGACTGCAGTTTGGGGGAGAATAGGGGATTAGATAGTAGGCCATCACAGAAAAAACAAGGTATTTTCTAGATTTAAACCATCATTTTTCTGTTGATCACACGGCAATTATTGTAAAGATCCAGCCAGAAGACTGGGGGAACTTATTTAGCCGGATTGCTGGGAAAGGTAACCAAATCACTGATCCTCTCTAAGGATATTCACTAATTGTGCTTATTTTCTTGTCTTCATCATCCATGCACTCAACAGGCATTTAAGGAGCACTCACTGAATGGCATCACCTGTACATTTACACACAGGGAATCAACGATGAGTAAGATTTGATTCTTGCCTGTTAGGAACTTATAGCTAATGGGAGAATTTGGGCATGAAAACAAAATAACAATCTCTTATGGTAATAAGGGACAATGAGTTCCATGTGCCCAGCCCAGTGACAGGCGCAAAATGTGTGTGTGTGTGTGTGTGTGTGTGTGTATGTGGTTGCTCATGTGTGTTTGTGTTTGTGTGCACGTGTAATGAACGGGAGAAATCAAAGGCTGCATGCTGTGGGGCAAACACATGGATTTGACAGCAGTCTTGCCTGACTTTCAATCCTGGCTTAGCTGTTTTATCAGCTCTGGGACCTTGCTGGTGTCTCCCCACTTCTCTGAGTTTCAGTTTTCTTATCCATAAGATGGGGCTGATGATTGCAATTTCTTGGGGATTTTTATGCCAACACTTTATTATCCTAGTGAGTTTTTTTTTTGAAGATCAAATACACAGAGATGGTGCACGATCAAGAAGCTTCCATAGATGCACTGGAAGCCAAGTACTGTCGTGAAGACCAATCCGATATCATGACAATTTCATTTGCTGTTTTTTGAGCACTTAGTTACAATCCAAGCACTAAGTGCTTTACATAGGTCATCTCTCTGGATAAGTCAAATCCTGGGACTCCAAGGACAGGTTAGGAATTGCTCTGGATTGAGCACCCCATGAGTGGCTCAGACAGGAAAGTGCTCTTCATTTTGGGGGGAAGGCCTGGGAGAGAGCCCCAGGGGTTGTCTAAGGCTTCAATACCTCAATGCAAGAGGAAACTGCTGACCAGCAGCATGGGAGTCACCTGGAACCTTGTTACAAATGCAGAATTTCATCTCCGCTGCATCTGTGGAATCAGAATCTACATTTTAAGAAGTCCTGCATATTATGGTTAAGAGGCACTATTCCAGTGCATTCTCCGTTGCAGCCCAGGACTCCCCTTCTTTCGTTCCTCTTGCCTTTGTCCAGCCATGGGCACTTCCTACCTGTGACTTCCACCCTACCATGAGTAGCTCTTCCACGGTCCTGCTTGTTTTCAGGTGTGCGTTGCAGGACCAGGGAAGGTCGTGGAAGCCTTGGGTATAGGGGGCTATCAGGAGGTCAGTGGCACAGCAACTCTTCCCACAGCCTGGAGAGAATAGCATTGGGCCTGCAGTTCATCCACGGGCAGGGTAAGCTGGCCTTACTCCGTTCTAGATGCAAGGGCCAGTGTTACGTCCTCGCCTGGCAATGGATGCCTTCAACTTCCTCACCCCCACCCTAGGAGGTAGGCACTACTTTGTTCTTACTTTACAAATAAGAAGATGAAAACTCTAAGAGATTATATTCTTGCCCACAGGGACTCAGCAGCAGAGCCTAATTCAAGCCTAGGTCACACTGTTACAAGCACTAACCATTAGGCAGCATCGCCTCATCTCCCACCCAGCTCCTCTTCCAATGCCCAGGACTAAACTCCGGGAAGCAGCCCCTCCCACCTTTCCCAGCCTTGGCCTTTTTCGGGTAGGAGCTCCATGCAAATGACCCTTCCTCTGCCAGGGGCTGGTGGACTGAGTGTCGTTCAGGGTGCGGGCAGTGCCCAGCATGCCCTGGTGGGCAGTGACAAACGCAGAAGCCCAGCCCCCTCCATCAGCACTTTTGCTGTCCCCCCCAGCCCTCCCCATCCCAGTAATTAAATAAGTCTCTGGAAGAGGAGCCTGTACAGTATGTCATAAAATCTCTCTGAACTACCTATATTTACCCCTGAAAGTGAATTCTTTATAAGACCCAGGATATCAAAGCAGCTGGGGATCAAAGTCGTTTTAATAAGCCAGCCGAGTGCGCCTGCCCAGCCTGGCCTCCTCCCTCTGCCCTCCTTGGAAGGCACTTAGGACGCCCCTTGGGCCGCATTGTCACTCTGATTGCTCACTGCACACGCCTTTAGGGGAACAAAAACACCCTCCCCTCTCATTCCTGGGGCCCTGCCCACCCTGTCATGCACAGGCTGTGTGTGCTCTGCATTGGCGTGTTTGCGGTGTCTGGAAGTAAGGGCAATAACAAGGCACAGGTCACGATGTGCTGAGAGGGTCAGAGCCAGGTGTTGCAAACTGGCCCACTATTGCCTTTAGTCCACACACAGCCAGAAAAGAGTGAATTAGGTGCAGCTTTAAAAACTGGAACCAAGTCAAGAAAAATGGTTCCCTTGGGGTTGGCTCCTGGAAGGGAGTTTGAGGAAGGCTTTTGGCGTGCCGGTCACCTCCTGTTCTTTATTTGGGTGTTAGTTACATAAGTGTGTTCAGTTTCAGAAAATTCATCAAGCTGGATAATTAAGATATGCGTACTTTTCTGTATGTGTATTACATTTCATTTAAAAAGATTTTAAAAGCCTGAGCATTTCACGTACAATTCCACTTGTCCACATTCTCAGGAGATCTGGTCACCCTGGACTGAATTCCCACGTGACCTCCATCAGTGAGAGCTAAGTCACGGCTCCTGCTCGAAGTGGGAGGGTGGGCTTGTCCCAGTCCCTGCCCAAACCACCTCACACATCTATACCACCTGCATGCCCTTGGAGGAATTTCAGTTTGAGATCCTTGGTCTAGTTCAATCCTTTGATTGTACTATTGTGGAAACGGAGGCCCAAAGGGACAGAGGCAGTAAGCTGAAACCGGACCCAATGTTTAGCTATTGGTTTTGACTTGTTCTCTCACATCAAGGGTTGGCAAACGATGGGCTGCTGCTTGTTTTGTAAATAAAGTTTTATTGGAATCAGTGATGTCCATCCATGGATGTATCGTCTACGGCTGCTTTTGTATTATTACGGCAGAGCTGAATGGTTAAACTGAGACCATATGTGGCCAACAGAACCCAAAATACTGACCTTTTGGACCTTTACAGAAAAAATTGAACACTCTGCCTTACATGATAGTGCTTCCTATATCAAGGCCCAGTAGCAAGTAAAATGAAACCCAGTTCCTCATTCAATCAAGGGGTCTATTTAATGACTCCTGTCATCAACAACGTGCTGAACTTAGGATGGGTCTGCCTCTCTAGATGGGAGCTAGGATATGGTAGTGTGGTCAGGCAGCTGGCTGCTCTGCCACTAAGGAGCCCTGTGGCCTTGGGAAGGGGTCTTAACTTCACGGGACCTCAGTGCAGCCCACCTGCCACCCCCTAAGTGTTGTTGAGAAAATCCAGAGCACTGATGGGACGGAAATTGCTTAGGAGGTTCTAAGGTTAAGGGGGTGGTGATGATTCCAGTGGCAATAACACTATCATCTAATAGCTCCATGAACTGGGCTTAGCATTTCTGATGTACTATCTTATTTCATATTCACAACAAACCTTTGAGGTGGGTACTATTATTGTGCACATTTTACAGATAAGGAAACTGATTCATTTAAGACTTTAAGAGATTCAGTCAGTCCACAGAAATTTATTGAACGCCTTTTAGGTTCCACCCTCAGCCACTATCTGTTTTTGGCTCTAGGAATAGAGCAGTGAACAAAACGGAGACACATGAAGCCCTTCTAATGAATCAGCTTGCCCAAGGTCACACAGATAGTGTGGCGCTGATATTTGAATTTAGCTTTGTCTCTGTGAGTAGACTCCACTCTCTTATTCAAGGGCAACGATGATGTCCGAGAAGGAGTGAGGAGAAATAAACGCCATAGACCTGGGCCCTTGGCCCTAGGCCACCTCTCCAGGCTTCTCCCAGTTTGCACCCTGTGACCTGCATCTAGAGCTCGCACCTGGATGGTGCCTTCAGGAGGCCCCTGGAGAGATCTCAGGAGATGAGCAGCTCTGTTCCGTGATCTTGTTGCTTGGGGACCTAGAAGTATGTCAAGTGGACCCCTCTTGAGGCTGAGTCCAGCCCCAGGCCACATAGTCTGGAAGCTGCTCGAGGCCTTCTGAAGGTGAAGAATCATCCCTTCCTTGCTTCCCAGCGATCCAAGAGAGCTCACAGGGAGGCTCTGAGCCTTGGTGCTTCTTGGGGACTTGAGCTGTGTGGAGTGTCCACAAATGGCCAGGTGGTAGAGAATCCTGACACCGAGGCCTTGACAATGGCTTCTCCACTGCGAAGAGTAGGAAGGATGGAACTTGAGCCCAGGGGCTGGGGATGAGCAGGCCCCACACCCCAAGGCCTTGTTCAAAGACTACCAATTGGGGAGAAGCTGTCCCAGTGCTGCTGCCTCTGTACTGACTCCTGCACCTACCACAAGGTTCCCGGCTCACCCCAGGGCATCACTAGAAGGGGCTCGGAGTCTCCTTCCCTCCTGAGACTGAGAGTCCCTGGGAAGCAGGGGCAGGGCTGAAGGCAGGTTGGGTTCCTCATGCCAGCACACAGCCTGGCCCACTGAGGGGCAGATGTACTGAGTAATCAAAGCTTCTGTTTTAAAAAAATTTTTTGGGGGGGTCTCCAGCCAGCTCTTGACTTTGGGGAAGGAGGAGGGGAGACTGTGTGCAGTGGGGTGGCTGGGGGAAGTAGCTTGATCAGGGCTGGGGACCCTTCCCTCCCAGGCTCCTCTGCCTGGCCTGTGGTTTGGAGGGAGCCCCAGAAACCTCCCCAAAGTCATCCAACCCACTTCCTGGGACTAGGGAGGGAGAAAGGTGGGCCCAATCCCTTTCACAATAACCTGAGGGGTCAAGCAAAGGGGCTTGCAGAAGCCCAGGGGGTAGCAGTGGCTCCTCCTTGTGGCAAGAAGAGAGGAGAGAAAAGGAAGGACTGAAGGCCCCAGAGGCCCTCACCAAAGAGGCCCAGGTGTTAGTGACAACTGGCCCGTGCTTGGTCCTCACCAAGTGGCAGGCACTATCTTAAGCACTTTTCTTCTACTCATGTGTTTAAACCTCACCACAAACCTGCAAAGACAGAGTTAATAATATCTCTTTCTCATGGATGAAGAAACTGAGGATCAGAGAGGTTATGTAGCTTGCCCAGCCACATAGCAACAAAGTGGGAGGTCCAGGATCTGGCTCCAGAGATTGGTAGTCTCCCTCCCCAAGCGCGCGCGTGCGTGCGCGCGCGCGCACACACACACACACACACACACACACCCATAATCACAGCCAGTAGCTGATCAGAGCTTCTCAAAACTCAAGGACCTGGCCAAATTCGCATTTCCCTTCAGGGCCAAGGCTAAGGAGTTTCGTTGAAGGGCAATGATGACATGAGAGAAGGAGGGACAAGAAGTGAAGGCTGGTGACCCAGGACCTTGGTCCCCGTCACCTCTCCTGGCTTCTCCTAGCTCAAACCTGATGACCCACATCTAGAGCTTGATCTGGAGGCCCCTGGAGAGCGCTCAGGAGCTGAGCAGCTCTGTTCGGTCATCTTGTTGGTTGGGGATCTGGAGATAAGGGGAGAAACTGAAGGAGGTGCTCACTCTCAGTGTCTGCCTCTGCAGTTGCATAGGCACGCGAGAGCTGCCTTAAGTTTTGTGACTGTGCTCCCATTGCCCCACCCTAGTCCCAGCCCTTTCATAAGTGAGGAAACCAAGGCTTTGATGGAGGATGTGATGTGCTCGGGAGCACAAAGCCTGGCACTGGCAGTGCTGGAAAGCAGGGCAGTGCCTAGGTCCTCACCACCGTCTTGACCATAGTGATTGACAGATGCTTAAACAGGTTTCTCCCAAACCATCTACCCTGGGATTCCAGCCTCTGCCCCTCCATCTAGGGTGTCTCCGTCTCTCTCCTGCAGAACCAGTGCAGGGTCTGGCCCTGTCTCCTTTCAGTCTCCTCTTGCCAGATTCTAGCTGCAGGGCCTGTTCTCAAGCTTAAAGCAGGCAGCACAGCTGGTTGAGGTTAGACTCAAAGCATGGAGTCCTCAATCTGAATTTCTCCCTCCACCCACCTCTCCACCCCCTTTCCCAGATCCCAGACAAACTCCTGGAGAGAGCACTGGCCATGAGCCAAGGAGACAAAAGAAGCAGGAACTCCAGATAGGACATCCTTTTCTCAGAGCTCAGTGGACCCTCCTGGATTCTTGAAGACCAATGTCATCTAGGGACCATTATGCCCCTTTAACAGACAAGGTCATCGAGGCTTCCACGGAGACAGTACACTGCCCAAGGGTGATGGTGCTTCAGCATGAGCTGGGATCCAGCCCACCTGATCCATCCCTTTTCTTGAAAAAGGAGGGAGAGTGGAAAATACTTTCTCATACCTCCGTGATAAGTGTGTGTGGATCTCATTTGAACCCTTTCTAGATCAAAGTGCAAGTTTTCCCTGGTTAGGCTTTAAAAAAATGACTTTTGGGTTTTCAAAAGAAAATGCTCTGCTGACTTAGACATCAATAGCTCACTTAAATCTTAGGGAATTGCGCTATTAACATTTTCCCCCTCCTTTTTAGTGGTCCTCCTCCAATTCCTACTTCCCTGGATCCCAGGTACCTCCAGGCCCTCTGCTCTCCATGTTGGAAAGAGGCCAGAAGAATGGTGCAGTGCTCTGTGGGGGAAGACACTCTTCCCAGGGGACTCCCCTGAGATCCTCACCAGGGCAGTGGCATGGACTCTGTCATTTGGGGAGGACAAAGCTAGTGTCTGCTCAGAAAAGGGAGCATGATGGTCCCCCGTTCAGAGGGTGCCTGATGGAACCTCCTGCTGTAAGTTTGCAAAAGCTGGATGAACGTTGAGAAACAGTTCCCTAACGGGGACCATAATGAGACTGCAAGATACAGAGGGAGTCCCACAGCATAAATAGGCCAACACATTTGTTCATTTCTCCTTCTTGGAATTCCTTTGTAATATCCACCCCCACCCCCTCAAAATGGGAAAAATTGTAAAAAATGATAAATTGGGATTTTGTGTGTGTGTCTTGTTTTAAACCAATATGATCTCAATTCTTTTGTGGGCTTTGAAAGTCCGTGCGG
>CAUYLG010008613.1:0-32500 GCA_963573385.1 Cacajao melanocephalus | reverse complement strand
CCTAGTAAATCAAAATCCATGGTGGTAGGGCCCCAGAGAGTGGCATTTTAAATCTGGCTTTTCCCCGCAATGGGATTCTTTTCACATTAAAATCCAAAAAACAGTTCTCTGGGTTAAGAGCAATGGCTTTGGGGTCACTCTTTTTGATCATTTTGGGCGAATCACTGAACAACTCTAGGCCTTAGTTTCTTCATCTGTGAAGTGGGGTTAATCCTATTTACCTTATAGGGTCAATCTAAAGATTAAAGAAGCTGACAAGTAGAAAATACACAGCCCAGATGTGATTCCCAGTAAGTGCTCATTATAAGGGAGGAAGTAATAACAAGGATGATGATGAATAATAATGGTGATGATGAATAATAATGATGATGATGAATAATAGTGATGACGATGAATAATAATGATGGTGACTGTTGTTGCTGTCATTACTGTTGCTAGACTTTCTCTTTCCTTGCTTTACTTCAGAGCCTCTAGAGTCCCTCTGGGAAGCTCAGGAGTGGTGGACGCTGTGCAGAATTTGAGGACAAGGGGTTTCCTTTGCTCCTTTTGGATCTGGACAGGGAAACTGACTGCTTTTTGCTGGATTGGGGATTGAGCTGCAGATCTAGCCTCTAAGCAGCTTTCTCTACAGCTCCCTCTGGGTAGTGATGGTACTGGCCAGAGAAACTCTGGCCTCAGCCTGGGGAGCCTCCTGAGATGGCCTGTCCTTCCCCCAAGGACTTCCCCACCCCGCCATGACTTCTAGCAGGAGCCTGGCCTCAAGCCAACCCAATAAGGAGGCAGCATTGGGACAGTAGCGACAGGACCCAGAGCCCATCAGATTCGTACCAAACCTCAGACTTGGCCACAGCCTTATCCATTTTCAGAGTTCAGCAGAAGCTCTTGTAACCAAGCTTTTTCTAACTCATCAGATTAGCCCCTATTGTTCATTCCTTCTCCAGGTAGCCTAGTTACTGCTCATGGAAGGCCTGATGGTCACGTGGTCCATTACTTCTGAATGCACCCATGCACCAGTGTTCCATGGTTGAACTGGCAAATTCATCCCAAAGGGGTTGAGCTTATACACCAGTTGTGTTTGTTATTGTAATGACATAAATGCATTAAAAATTACATGAACCAATGAAATGGGAGTGCAAGACCAAGGAGGTGAATGCTTTGGAAGTCTCAGTAAAGGGAATATTCTGAGGAAAATGTACTGTTATATTAGGATGGAACCAAATAACTACAAAAGACCGTGAAAATGGTCAACATCTAGCTATATTCAGCATTCACACTGCTTTGTACATGCACTTAAGTTCTCACACACGTGGAAGAGAAGTAGACATTGTAGGTGAGATTTATGAGTTTTATTCACATAAGAATGATTACCTGGAACTCTAATTGGAGAGGTTATGCTCAAATTGCCCTGATCCTATGTGAAAAAAATCAGCAAATGCTCATTCACTGATCATATTAAATTCAAATAAAATGCCTACAACAGATAAGTACATATTGTTTCTAGTGAGTTTATACTTTAACTTTCAGTTTTGATTCCTTGAATTCCTATCTGGCTGGTCATTTAAGATGCATCTCCTGTTTCTCTTCAGATCAGCAGGATTTAGTTTGCTAACCTAGTTTACAGAGGAGAACATAGAAGCTAAGCAACACAAAATAGCTTGCCCACAGTCTCAGAGCTGGTCCATGTTTAGCTGGATCTTGCTCCTCTGCTCACATTGTATGGGAAAGTCTACGATGATCCCCAAAATACCTGACCCCAGTGTATCTGCCCCAGGGAGTGTGGGAAGAACCTGGGATTTCAGTCCTATATTGAGGTTACTAATCAGTTGACTTTGAGTTAACCAAAGGGTGATTATCCTGGAGGGCCTGAACTAGTCAGGAATAAACAATGCCAGCAAGATATTTCTCCTGCTGGCTTCAGAGAAGACGAATGCCACTGAGTTCTCCAGCTTCAAGAAAGTGTATTCTGCCAGCAACCTGAATGAGCTTAGAATGGTGGCCTGAGAATCAAATGAAGCCTGCCCTGGCCAGCACTTAGGTACAGGTCTTGTAAAACCGGAGCAGAGGGGTCCAGTTGATCCATGCTTAGACACCTGATTCATGAAAACTGTGATAATTTGTCTTATTTTAAGGTGTTATACTTACAAAGTGATCTGTCATAAAGCAATATAAAATGACTACAGCCCCCAAAGACCCTCAAATACAGTGCACTTTACCCCCAGCCTGCCCACCAGATAGGACTTCCTGGCCTTGGAGGACAGCGGTGGGCTGTCCCTGTAAGCAGAGCCCCATCCAAGGTGACTTCTTACTTCTGGAGTGATGTCTTGCTTTTATTCCAGGCAAATTAATTTCCCATATGAAATTCAGTTTAAGTAAATTATTAGGAAGTAAAGTGCCCTCCTCCTTCCCGCTCCAAGGGAAGGGCACTTGCATTAGCTCCTGTTTTTGAATTAAACATCAATAAAATGTCTTGTCATTAGTGTTATTTCGGATAGAGCTTTTGTAAATTTCATACTCTGTAAGATCCTCCTCCACCTAATAAGTTTACTTTTTCCAAGGTGTTCAGATTCCTTGCACCCCCGTCTCTCAAATATAGAAACTTGGCCTCTAATTGCCAGTCCCAGCTCAGCCCCTGGGCCCTGCTTTTAAAAATGAAAGTGCCTGAAAAGGAACCACTTGAAATCATTTATTAGCTGCTTTGAGTGTCTTTTTCCTCCTTTGGGGAGAAGGGAGGCCTCTGCTGTTTCTACCAGACTGAAGAGCTAAGGGCAGAGACAAGCTTTTATTTATTTTGCTACTCCTGGTTTCTAGCGTAAGGCCTGACAAGTCAGAGATGAACAGAAAATGTTTGCAGAAGGAAGAGAGGAAGGAGGGGGAGAAGGAAAAAAGAAAAATGAAGAAAGAAGGGAAGGAAGTGGGGAGGGAAGGCGGGGAGGAGGAAAGGCAGATGATGGCTCCTCACGGTGACATGCACACAGCACTCATGGCATCTGTACCAGGTGTCCCAGCCACATCTCCAGCCCACCCGAAAGTCACTGTAGATCATCCTGGCCGATCTTTGAGCTGGGTGAAGCTTTCTGCTCGAGGGCAATTTCCTGGCTTTGGGAGTATTCTCATTCCACATTCAGGGCAGGCTGCAAGTGCCAAAGAGTTCAATCCAGAAGAGCAACTCTCCATGAGGGAGCGATGGGAATCAGTGGCTAAATACACCTGCCCCCAGGTGGGGTGATTCTGAGCTATATGTGATACAGTCTCCAGAAGCTCCGCAGAGAGAATGAGACCCCAGTGCCTTGCAGTAACTCTCTCAGTACTGCCCCTTCATTGGATTTCCACCTTTCCTATCTCACTCTGCAGCTCACTCACTGGACTTCCTGGCATCGCCTACCAAATAAACTCCTTGCCCCTGACTTGTCTCAGCCCCCTCTTGGAGAAGGCCAAACAAAAACCATCCTTTATTGCCCTACTCATGCCTGTGGCAGGCATCACTAATTGATCACATTGCTTGTTCCTTTTAGACTCAGACTAGGCTTCAGAATTTTTCCCTACACAATGACCTGTGCAGCTGTGGTTAATCATCCCATGGAACAATGGACCCTACTCTAAAAATCCCATCCCTAGGCCTTTTCTCATGGAGTTAGTGGCAACCACTGTCCAGACTCAGTACTACAACAGACTCTCAACCTGCTGAGGGAAATCTAACATATTGCTACATTTTATGATAAATGACCCTTTGTCTAAGGCATACAATGTGAAAAAATAAAGTAATAATGATGACACATAGGTATTGAAGATTTACCCTGAGCTAGCCACTGTTCTAGGCGCTTCACCTGAAATGATATATTTAATCCTTATGACAGTCTTTGAGATGTATGTTTTCATAATCTTTTGATAAATTGGAAAACTGAGGCACAGAGAGGACAAGTCAGTTGTCAAAGGTCACACAGCATGTCAATAGTGGAGCCTGGATTCAAAGCCAAGTTGTTATTAAACAATACCACCTCCAACAGTCAACCTCCATTCATCAGAGTGATGGAGCATTTCAACATATCCTAAACTATGAGGTAACACTGCCACTTGAAATACCGCACAGCCTGGGAGGGCCTGGGCCACAGAGTGCACATGCTCTGATTAAGTTGGGAACAGCTCAGGGGATCAGAAGCACACAGTGTACCCTCTAACCACTGGGCCTCTCTGCATCCAGCCAGAGCTATGGTGCCCTCACTCCCCTCCCAGGCCCTGCCACCCATCCAAAGAGCATCACATCTAGATGGCACTTAGAGACCAGAGGCCCAGGGATTAGGAGATTTCCCTGGCTGGAAATGAGTCATTTCTATGCATAGCCACACAGCCTGGAGACCTTCCTCCAGAAAGAAGATCGCTTGGTCACTCGCTACTTTATCTATAAGCAGGCGGGAGAAAATGTGTTTCTGCCCTTCAGACCTCCCCACCCTCTCTCTCTCCAAAGCTGGTTACAGGGAGCTCATCACCTCCTGAGACAGAGAAGAGTGGATAATACCCTTACCAGGACTCAGCAAGTGGTTGAACTAATTAAACGCATGTCAGCTACAGACCTCCGGCTAGCCCCTTAGTCTTTGGGACTTTGAGTCACTTACTTAATCTCTCCGAGCCTCAGATTTCTCATCCCTAAAATGGGGCTACTGATGGTTCTCGCTTCCAAGTGTTCTTGTTAAAGGGGTTAATGCACTGAAGCAATTGGAGTGGTTCACACGTAATGGTCACTCTTTTGTTGTCACGTAATTTAAATCTTCATGGTGGTTCCGGGAAGAGCTGTTATTGTCCCCATTTCACAGAGGCAGAAACTGAGGGATGGAGAAGTTTGAGCATTTGCTCCAAATCTCACAGAGGTGGCGGGGCTTGAATAATAGCGTTGATTCTATGAAGACAGGAGTCTTCCTATGGAGCCTCAGGCATCTTGGGATGGAGAGACTGGGCAGACCTCCCAGCTGGGGACTAGTCTGAGCCTGCCTCTAGCTCCCTAAAGCCTGGGGTTCACTGTTTTTCTTTCTGGGCTTCTTTCTGGGCCTCTGGGTCTCTCAACCTCAGAGACACCTCACCGGTGCAATGAGCAGGTAGATGAATGGGGTGCTGGAACACAGGATAGCTGTGAGTTGGCATTGTTCAAGCACCATTTAGTGGAAGAGGACTGCTTAGCCCCTGGGAGCCTAGGCATGCACTGAATCACCTTGGTGATTTTGTTCAATGTACCTCAATACCCAGCACCAACACCAGTCCATATGGTATCTTTGTGTGAACTTGATAATGGCTCTCTATCTTCAAGCAGAATTTTAGGATAAATTTCAGCCCCTACTTGCCTGCTTGGCCGGGGGCTTTTTGGCAATGCACAACCTGCACAACTGCACATGGCAGGTCGGCAGATGCCTGATATTCTGTGCTTAGTCTTCTTTGGGGTTAGCATGGCAGGCCCCTGCAGTATCTATAAGAAAGTTGCCATCCTGGTGGGAAGGTTGACCCAAGTAGATTGAACTCTATACCATGAGGTGCTTTATTATAATAAGGCAGGGCCTAGGCAGGGGCGGAGGCCAGATATGGCAATGGGAGAACACTTCTGCTGTCTGTGGGCCTGTTCTGCGTCTGTGCCCCAGCTGTGACGTTGCAGGCAGGAGGCTTCTTTCACGGGGAAGGTCTCTATGTCCTTCTTTTGCCAGGGTGGGTCTGAGCCGGATGTTGAGGTATCCCCTCCGGGATCAGAGTCCCAGCCTCACCAGACTTGGTCTCTCCGCCACCGTGGGACCCACCGATGGCACCTCTCAAGCCCATTCTAAATCAGAGCTGTTGGAGTCAGAGCATGAGCCACTAGAGGTAGTGGAGTGGACAGGAAGTCTGGCTTTGAAACTCCCGCTACTCAGAGGCTGCTCTGTCAGGGCTATATCTTTCTCTCGGCTTTCAATGCAGATGGGCAGTTCCCAGACCAACTGCAAAGCTTAGAGTCTGGGTAGGGAAATGGCTGGATAAAACTTATGGGATCCGGAACACTTGCCACTTTGAGGATCCACAGAGCTGGCTCTAAGGGGCAGGGGTCAGGAGCTTTCTTCTCCGGTGGGTGGGCAGACACCTCCCTAAGCCACCTGCGGACCTCTCTGCAAGGCCCTTCTGTGGGACTCAAGTTGGGAAGGTCAGTCTGCACTTCTCATTGTTCCTATAATGACCACCTTTTCCCCACCCCGTCACTATCTTCCTGAGATGGATACAATATCAGCTGAGAATGTGTCTTCTCATTTGGGGAATTTCTATGAATAAAGCACAGAGGCAGAAACGCAGGGTTGTTTTGTTAGGGTATGAAAGTTCAATGATGTGTAAAGGCTGGGGACCACTGCTGAGTAGCCAGGGGTAGACCGCCACAATTCAACTTCTGTCTCTCAGCTCCAAACCTGTTCGAGGTCAGCTTTGTGATGCCAGGGCTAGGATTCTGCAACACTGCAAACCCTCTTTCTGGCTCCTTGTTATGCTCGGCCAATAGGGTCACTAGAGGGAGACTTTGAGGCTGGAGGAGCAAGAAGGGACTTGCTCTTTCATCTTTACTTCCTGTCTGCTGTGGCTCCTGCCAGCATCATCCCCTGATGCTTCATCCCGGCAGCAGCAGTTCTCTCCTGAGGCAATGGCTGAACCGGGTTTGTAATTTTTCCAGTTCTTGTAGAACAAGCCTCATTGTGCTCCCTCAGAGAAATCAATATCAGCCTGCATTGCCCCCTTCCCCCTAGTCTGTATCCTCGACTTACGGGACTGAACCCCTCCACCAACCTCAGAGACACCAGCACTGGCCAACTAGTGGCTCCTCCTCAGAGGTCTGGATCCCAGGCCCACGGGGCTCCATCTCTAAGCTTCTAAATTTTAGTAATCCAAACCTCCTCCCTTTGTTTATTCCCACACACCTAGGCACGCATGCACAACTATCCAAATGTGTACATGCACACATATACTGTATATGCACAACACAGACCTTTAAAACTTCCTTTAAAACATGGATGCATACACACATGCATCATGTACACACACAAATGCACTATGCGCACACACACATACACAACCACACATATTCACATAGGTCCACATGCATCGTTTGTACAACCATGCACTTCATATGCCTACCACACACCACATATGCACACACATGTACAATGTATACATGCACAAACACACTGCATATGCATGCCTGTGTGTGTGTATAACCCCACACATGCAGGTGTGAGCGCACACACACACACACATATCCTGCATATGCCCATGTACATGTCTGCATATGTTTCATACATGTCTGCATATGTTGCATATAGAGATTTAACCACACATATTTGCTTTTGCACCCCCACATGCACTACATGTGAACATACATGCACGGCACAGGCGTGCCCACAGGAGTGTGTAACCTCACACACACCTGCACCTTGTAAGCATACACAAACGCACCACATATGAAAGTGCAGGCTTGTGTGGGATTAAGCATGCATAATCATGTTTGCACAATCATACTTACGTAACCACACTTGTACACATATACACACATGCCACGTGTGCACACAAGCATACTTACCACAGCATATGCACACAAATGC
This sequence comes from Cacajao melanocephalus, assembly GCA_963573385.1. Lineage (NCBI taxonomy): Eukaryota > Metazoa > Chordata > Mammalia > Primates > Pitheciidae > Cacajao > Cacajao melanocephalus. Next base: position 24,911 of record CAUYLG010008613.1, on the reverse strand, counting down.
ACTATGTGTACACATACAAACAGATCCCATATGCATGTGAAAGCACACACATACATGCACCACATATGCCCACGCACACACAAATGCATTGCATAGGCACTCACAAATGTACACCTCGCCACCGAGAGCATGCACGCCAGCAGGCGTGCACAACACACAGGCCTGCGCTCTCAGGCTCTCGCGGCCAGCCCTGCTGGGCCTGGCTGTAATTGCTCCCAGCCCCGGAGTCTGGCAAAACGCTCTTGTGGGGCGTCGGCTGCGGCCCCTGATTAATCCCAGCTTTTCCCGCGCCCCAAGCGCCGACGCCCCCGAACTGCTGCGGGCCGGGCCCATCCCCAGCCCAGGCTCGTAATCAAAAGGCAGATTTCCGCGCCGGGCACCTGTTTGCAGGGCTGTGCCTCCTCCCGCTGCAGTGTTTTATCTCGGCGCGGCGGTGAATAATTCATGGCCCCGGGTCTGCTTTGCAGTCAAACGCGCTGCGTTCTGTCCGGCGCCGCCGCCGCCGCCCGCCGGCCGCTGTGATTTATTATTTACCAACGCGCGGCCGCGCCGTGTAAGGTGAGCATTGTGGCTGCTCGCAGAACTGTTACAATCTGGCCTCGTTAGTGGCCTTTCTTGCTGCATCTCCAAACAGCGGCCCCGCTTATTGATTTTCCCGCGGAACCTCTGCCATGAAATCCCACCGCTGCTGCTCTCAAAGCTGTTGCTATAAAGTCAGACTTGGCCCTTCTTCTGGAGAACAAGAACTCGTGTTTGGATGCGCTTTCTTCTTTTATCCATTGTGTCTTCTCCTCTGCAGAGGCGTCTACCATTAGTGCGTCCCCCTCGGCTCCCTCCTTTCCTGGCGACGACGCTCATCTCAGCAGCGGAGATGAGGGTTTTTTCTTAAGACAGCAGCAGGCCCATGGGGGGAAGGTGTAGGGGCTTTCATGGTGTCAGCCGCGACAGAGCCGGCCTGGGGAAAAAAGTTTTCCTGCCTTGGAAGTTTTCAAACGCGGAGAGGTTGATCTGGGTAGAGGGTGGGCTGCCATTTCTGGCTACTCTCCCTGCTTCAGGGAAGATGTGGTCTCCCAGGACTCGCGGGAGAAGCCAGAGACGAAAACACGGCGCCTACTGTGTGCTATTCACTTGCTGGAAGGTTCAGGTTTATTTAATCTTCAAAACAATCCCGGAAAAAAGGCCTGAGACTCAGTTTATGAACAAGGAGAGGTTGCAGAGCTAGCAAGAGGAGGCTCTGGGATTTGCGCCCAAGGGCCTCTGCCCCCAATATATGCTTCCTCCCAAGCCACTCTGCACTTCACTGAGTAAGATGAGGGGCAAACTGGTGTGGGCTGGGGGTGGCTCCAGTATCCCAGGTCCCCAAAGACAGCATCCATTTCTCAAAGCCTAGCGAAGCTGCTCTGTGGTTGGGTGAGCCATCCCAGACATAGTCCCCTTCGCTGGGCTGCCAGGCCTGAAATCCACCACGACAGCCTCCCCTCTGAATCAGTCAAGGCTCTAGAAGGGCTATGGTTCCATGCAGGGAAAACCTGGGATGTCGTATTTGGATGGATCTGTCGGTGCCGCAGAGTAGGTCTGCAGTTTTCTTAAGGAAGCATTGTGCATCTGGCAGTTTGAGAATATTCTCTGGGCAAGGCACCCAGAGCAGAGCAGGGGACCCTGAAGAACGCCCTCCTGGGATCCTGAGCAAATTCTACTTAGTGGGCTGAACTCCCTCCTTTGCCAAGACAAGGAAACGATGCTGGTACTTTTCCTTCCTTCCCCTTAATCTGCTTTTTGCAGCATGGTGGCAAAGAGGGGTGTCTAGAAATCTTTCCTGAAATTGGGGTGGGGTGGAGATAAGGAATGAACAGTGGCAGGGCTCGCCAGTAGCAAGATGGACTCCTGGGTTGATTTGTGCGGTTCTAAAGTCCCTTGCAAAGGTGGAGTGCCGCAGCCATGACCAGAACGATCCTTCATAGACGTATGTGCTACCCTCCTGCTCACAGAGCTTTCTCCTGTCAGATCACTGGGCTTTGCTTCATGTATTCCCTAACAATCATTTATGGGGCTCCTACAGGCACCCAGGCAATGAATGTACTGCTTGGGAACTTGGTAATAATCAGAAGAGATATGATCTCTGTCCTCGTGGATCTCCCACATTGAATGAAGGAACAGATAATTCAAAAATCTTAAACAAAGGTGTGGGTTATTGGCCACCCCCACCCCTGTCCCTGGGTCTACTCTCTGCCCTTCTCTGCCTTCCTCTGTGCCCAGGGAGGCCGAATTCCATGGACTGTGACACTCAGGCTCACCTGCGCTCTGGCTGCTGGTGGATTTGGCCAGTTGGAGGCATTGGCTTGAGATTGGAGACAGGGGAGAGGATGTCCAGCTGTTTCTCCCCCAGCTTGTTCCTGCTTTGACACTGTGGTTCTGGCTCTTTCCAGGAGGGCTCTCTACCCAACCCTGGCTCTCTCTGGGCTCTGGCACCACTACTTCCTGCCCTGCCCCTTTTAGGCCGAGGGAGGATAGCAGATTCCCACTGCTGCTAGTCTGTGGTGGCTCAACATCCCTTGTTAGTCCCCTCATTAAATTCCCTTCAAAATCCCAGCCAAATGTGTCTTCTGTTTCCTCCCAAGACCTTGTCAGATAACAAATAAATATGTAAGATGAACTACAAAGCCAGATCAGGGGATAGATTGATGGGGATGTGGTTTTTGATAGGGTAATCAGGGACAGTTTCTCTGAGAAGGGAACATTTGAACGAAGACATGAAGAAAATGAGAGGTTATCCATGGCAGTGCCTAGGAAAGAGCAGCCAATGCAGAATACTCAGTGCACGGGCCCAGAGATAAGAAATGCTTGGTATGTTTAAGAAACATCAAGAAGGTTGGTGTGGCTAGTGGGGAAGAGAAGTGGCATGCAGTTGGTCTAACTTACACAGTGCCCTGCAAGCAAGGCGGGAGTTAGTTATTCCTCTTTGTTAGATCTGGAAATTGAGGCCTGGGGAAAGACAGAAGCTGGCCTGAGGTCACACAGGGACTGGCCTCATGAATTGACCCATGGGCCCTCTCCCTAGCATGTGGAGTGCTCTGAGGGGTCTTGCAGTTTTCCTGGCCACTGGTCTGGGCCTCTGGGCCCCTCCCCAGCTCAGACACTCAGGACTGTGGTCTGTTCCCCACTTGGCCCTGTGGTAGGCTCGAGTGGCCCCGACTAAGATCTGCTCATCCTCACCCCAAGATCCTATGAATGTTACCTTGTATAGCAGAGAAGACGGCAGATGTGCTTAAATTAGGGACCTTGAAGTGAGAGAATAGCCCAGGTGGTCTAGGAGGGCCCAATGGTAGAATCTCAACTTTCCTCATATGAGGGAGGCAGAGGGAGATACAATTACAGCACAGGAAGAAGGTGACATGGATGTGTGGAAGGAGGCACAAGCCAAGGAATGCAGGTGGCTTCCAGAAGCTGGAAAAAAAAAAGGAACTGATTCTCTTAGTGCCTCCAGAGGGATCTAGCCCTGTGACACCTGGCCTTTTCAACTGATTTTGGCCTTCTGGCCTTCAGAACCGCAAGAGAACACATCTGTGTAGACTTAGGCCAGTAAGTCTGTGATATGCTGTTTCAGCAGCAGAGCTTAGACCAACCCTGGGTGAATTGTCACTTTCCTCAATTACAGTTGTGACACTGTATTATCATTGGCCATTATCTTCACCGGCTCCTGGACTGAATTGTAAGCCCCATGAGGGCTCGAACCTTGAGTGTCTAACCCAGTGGTTCTCAACTGGGGCAAAGTTTTTGATCACGCCATTCTCTGCTCGAAACCCTTCCGTGGTTCTCAAACACAGTGGCAAAGCTGGGCATCCCCAAGGCCCAGTGTGGCAAGTTTCTGTTCCCTCCTGGACTCATCTCCTATCTCCTGCTGCCTGCCTCACCCACTCTGCTCCAGCCACATGAGTCTCCTTGCTGTCCTCAAGCACACCAGGCACGTTCCCCATTAGGGCCTTTGCACCAGCTGTTCCCTCTGCCTGGATACTCTTCCCCATAATGTCCACTGATCGATCACCATCTCAACAAGGCTTCCCCTGTCTACACCACTTAAACCTCTTCCTGCCCCACTCACTCCTGGTATACTGTGCCTGCTTTTTTTTCCCTTTTGTATCATAAATGTGCATTACCTTCCAGAAGCTACTTACTGGTTTGTGTTTATTATCTATTCCCACCCTGCCCTCCCACCACTAGAATGTGAGCACCATTGAAGGCAGAGATTTTGTCTGCCTGATTCAGTGCTGTATTCCTGCTACCTAGGCCTTGCACACAGTAGGTGCTCAAAACATACTTGTTGACTACATGAATGAATGGATTTTTCCTCCCTGCACTGTCAGATCCTGCCAGCTACCCTCTGGAGAGTCTAGCAGGGGGTGAAACTCTGTGACTCTCCCCTCCACCCACCCATGGGCCATCCACTAACCACTTTTGGCTCCTAGTGGGCCCACGATACAAGCAGATCTGTCACCTGCCCCATGGTACAGAGAGAAAACTGGAGTCTTGGGTTATTCTGCTAATAAGGGAACATTAGTGCCAAAGATCAAGGCAGGGCTGAGGTTCCAGTTTAGCCCTTGTCTGGCCAGGATGGGCCAGAAGCTCAAGGAGGGGAGGGCCAGGTCAGGCCAGGAGCCCACCCACTGTGCTCTGGGGCAAGGGATTCTCCCCTAAGTCATGTTGGGCAGCTGGCTTCTGCGGGGCCCAGGTTAGGCATGGATTGCTGTGGGCCCCATGCCAGCTCATGGGGGACAGTCTGTCAACTCAGAGTCCCTGTCAAGCATCATTGTCTATTCCCCCCTCATACAAATACCCTCTCAGGTGCTGGACCCTGCACTGAGGCTGGATTGGAGTGACAGGCTAGACTAGGTCTTCTAAAGCACAGCTCTATTGACATTTTGCCCCGAATAATTCCTTGTTGTGGAGGTCTGTCACGTACTTTGTAGGCTGTTTACCAGCATCCCTTGCCTCGATTTACAAGATGCTAGTAGCATCTCCTCCCATTTGTGACCACCAAAAATGTCTCCAGCCACTGCCAAATGTTCCCTGGGGGGAAAAATGTCCCAGTTGAGTGTCTAGTTGGGCTAGACACTCAAGGTCCCAGCCCTCATGGGGCTTACAGTTCAGTCCAGGAGCCCGTGAACATAATGGCCAATGACAATACAGTGTGGCGTCATGACTGTAATTACGGAAAGTGAAAATTCACCCTGGGTTGGTCTAAGCTCTGCTTACATACCTGCAGCCTTGCAGAGGCCTCTGCAAGTAGTGAGTTCCCCATTGTTGCAGGTGTGTAAGCACCTTTTTTCAGTCTATCACTGTCTTGGTCTGAAACCTGCTCCTTGGGGTTCTCATCCATTACGACCTTGTCTGTCCCCTTTTGGATACAAAGGACCACTTGGGTCTTGGCCGAATTAAGCCAGGAAACAGGGACATTTCTCAGGCCCCCAATGTCTTCATGGCCACCACATTCCTGGATGACCTTCTTGCAATCTAGAGGAGTCATTTGCCCTCACAATAAGTGGTGGCCTTAGAAGAAAAGGAACTTCCTGGAGGTCACACAGAACATTAGCAACACAGACAGAACAGAATCCAAGGTCCTGTTTTGCGTTCTTGCCTCTTACCTTCTCTATCTACTTCAATTCACATGTTTTTCTTCTTTCTCAGAATAGGCCAGGGACACGTGAGGTGTGTACAGAAGGCCAGGGGCTGTGTGCCAAAGCGGGAGCCCCTTCCCCACCCCTCTGCTATGTTAGGGACACAAAAATGGTCTCAGCCCACATAGGCCAATTGCTGCAGTCACCTCCTTCCTCCAGACATTGTTGACTTTCATGTTATTTGAGTACGAAACTTCAAATTAAAAGAACTAACTAACCATTAGACAGGAAAGCAAACTTTTTAAAAAGGCAAATATTAACTCTATGGAAAACTAAAAGATGTAAAAGAAAGTAAACCATTCCCAGTATACCATATGACTCAGCTGTGAGCAATCGTTTCAAAGTCATATGAAAATTTAATGTTATTGTAACCAAATCTATTTTGGGAAAACGGGGGAAGGGAAAGGATGTGGAGGTGGAAGGGGGAAGGATCATTTGTAAGAAGTCTAAGCCATTAACTTTCTGGTGTGTGTGTGTTTTTTTTTTTTTTTTTTTTTTTTTTTGAGACAAGATCTCACTCTGTTGCCCAGGCTGGAGCGCAGTGGAGTGGTACAATCACAGCTCACTGAAGCCTCTGGCTCCCAGGACCCAGCAATTCTCCCACCTCAGCCTCCCCAGTAGCTGGGATGACAGGTGTGTACCACCACGCCTGACTAATTTTTGTAATTTTTATAGAGATGTGATTTTGCCATGTTGCTCAGGCTGGTCTTGAGCTCTTGGGCTCAAGCAGTCCACCCACCTTGGCCTCCCAAAGTGCTAGGATTATAGGCATGAGCCACCGTGCCTGGCCAGCATCTTAATTTTCAGTGTAGCATCTCCAGTGTTTGTTTCATCAAATCCCTCAGAATGTTTCCCTCTTTCTCTGTGACGTATGAGAAATTGTGCCTCACCTCATATTGTCAAGTACAACACATGATGTAGAATATTAGAACTATAACATTCTTCAGGCTGAAAGATAACTTGTTAGTGCTAACCACTGCTGTTGTTATTATTGCTGCCACTTTACTGTTGGGAAAACTGGCAATTAATGTCATTTCCCAATGTGCATAATCCTTTCTGAGAATGAGTTTTGATAAAAATGAGAATGTTTGCATGCAATGTGGGAGGTGGAAGTGAAGTGGAAGCCATTATTTTCCAGAGGTCCAGCCTACTTTCAAAGAGCTCTCGTCTCCTGTGGAGATGATCGAACCCCAGATGCCACTAACACTTTTAGTGATTTTCCTTTCTGGTTTGAACCCAGATTCATCCACATGCTCACAAAGCTCTGACAGTTAACTCAGTCACAGTCAGCCAAACTGTGGCCTGAAAGCTCATGACCCTTTTCCCTCTGAAAGACAAACAGAACAGCAAAACTAATTAGTTCTCAGATTCTTTGGTAACCACCCTCACCCTCAAATGTACAATGGTATACATTTATTTGTTGGTTTACATGTATGCCCTTTGTCTACCTTACTGGACTAAAGTTGCAGACGTTGCTGGCGAACTTAGCCCCATTTAGTCTAACAGTACTGTAAAGAGTAAGTCAAATAGCTCCTGGAACAAGTTTGCCTGATAGGATACAGGATAACCCATTACATTTGTATTTCAGAAAAGCAATAAATGTGTTTAAATATAAGCATGTCCCATGCAATATTTGGGACATGCTTATACTGAAAGTTGTTATTTATTTGACATTCAAATGTAACTGGGTGACCTGTGATTTTACTATGTCTGGCAGCCCTATCCTAGGAGCATTTTGACTGATTGCCAAGAGCACCAGTCATTTATCTTCTTGCTTCCAGCTTCCTTCCTACTGTCTTCTGCTATCCCTTGTATCACGGGGTGCTGGGATCCTACAAATACATTTCCCAGTCTCTGGAACCTCTGAGTATGGGTGTTGGATTAGTGATTACCAAAGAGAAGAACTTGCATGAGCTTTGAAAGGGTAGGGGTGGGGGTGAACTGCATAAGATTTGGAATATGGGGCTCTTCCAATGAGAAGCACAGGCAGGAAGTGGAAGAGTTTTGAGTTCCCTCCTTTGTCCACAGCATCTGTAGGGGAAAGGCTCGTTCCCATGTGGTCCCCAGGCAGTGTGGTTACAGTGAGGCAGCAGCATCACACACAAATGCAACAGTATGGCAGGTGCAGGCTCTGGCTCAAACCATGGTGGTGACAGAGGCTGGCAGCTTCAGGCTCCCAGAGTCCCAAGACAGCATCAGGGCCCGGGGCTCCTGCATTCCTGCAAGGTGGTAATCTTGGTTCTAAGGCTGCCATGAATACTCTCAGAGCCTCAGTGGTGAGGAATCACGGGCTCTTGGTAAAACCATTTTCCCTTTCACTCCTTCAGCACAGAAGTGGTAGGAGCTTTCTGCAGTTCTTAATCTCTTGGCCATCTCACCTTCCCTTTCTACCTTCTTCTGGATCTCCTACCCCTTTCTAAATGATTCATTTTCAATAGATTATTTCTGTTGGAATGCATAGGGTGGTAATGTCTTTTTACCAGACCCTGCCAAATATAGTGAGCTAAGTATTTTATTCTTATCATCTGCAATCAACAGGAGCCTCTTATGCATCATTACATTCATCATTTCATTACCAAAGACACCATTACATAGTCAGACATCATTACATCATCACACACATCATTACCTCATATATACACCTCCCACTCTCCACCTAGACACAGGGAAGAGAGGAAGACACCAAGAAATCAGACTACTAAAGAAACCTTTAGGAAATCAGGTGGTTTCTAAGACCCTTTATTGTGACTTAAATAAATTCTGAAATTAGTTTCTTTAAGGATAAGAATTACATTCATTTTAGCAACCATAGTTTCCCGAGGAATTTTTGCACTAAGGCATTTAATTTTTTTTCCACGTGCTGAAATATTTTGTCAGCTATATTGGCCATTCTTTCTAACCCCTCAGTAAATTATATCTCTGTCTGAAGTGGAACATAGGAGATGCCCTAAGGTCCTCAAAGATGTTTTGTAATGATCTAGGTAAGAACTGTGCCTAGTGGAAGTGACAGTCATAATTTATTTATGAAAGCAGAAATGAAATGCAACCTTGACAACAGATTGGGTATTTTTCCACAATGCCATGGAACTGAAGTGCTTGTGATGTAGATTAAATCATGGGATTTGACTTATTGTTCAAAACATGAGTTCAACTCTAAACAGTTGAATTACTCAGCAGCTGTGTACAAATGTATGATACAGATAAAAAGTATATGAACAATTCCCTAGATCTACAGAAATCTATCACTGCTTTTTAGGATAAGCTTGACTTTTGTTCAAATAGAAATGCAAAAGGTAAGTATATCCTAAAAGGCAATGACAGTTTCATGTGTTTCTCACATGCAACCTTCAAGAGGTCTGTATATGAACCGTTTTGTGTGGATAGTACAACTCTAAACATAATGATATGTGGAAATTTGTATAGAGAATGTTTGGCAAAGAATAATCAGGATGAATAAAGTGAAAGGAAAGATGTCCCCAACGTTATTTTTAAGTGATATGAGCTGCATCAAGTGAGATGTGTTTTATAAAACTATTCAATGTTGATCGTAACTGACAGAAAAGAAGAAAAAACAATTAATACACTTCCTATGTCTTGAAAAGTTGCAATTTTAATTTAATTGTGCATTTTGCTTGATAATTTTATATATGATTTCCAGTAATATTTCATCTGGAGGACTGAGCAAGTATTAGGATTCCCATTTTATGGCTGAGGAAAGGGCAGATTGCAAGGTGAATGTCACCTCCTTATCAGCACATACCTGGCCAGGGGCCAGGTCTTCCAGATTCCAGCCCGCACGGCATGGGTGCCTGCATCTCCCTGTTACTCTTCTCCTCACACTTATATTAATGAAGCACATCTACTTTTAGTCAAAAACCACTTTTATGTTACAGAAACATAACAACTGGGAAATAAACGGCTATATAATTAATCTCAACTAAGCCAGTAAACCCTTACTTTTTACCTAGGCTGTATGCTGAAAAGTGTGCCTTTTTTATAATGGGGTTTGTATTCCTCTCATTATATTGTCTCAGGTGGAATCACTCTAAGATAGAAGACTATCTCCAAAAGTCTACAGATAATGTTAATATCAACCTGCAACTCTCTGTTAAAGGACTGTGAAATGTAAAACAAAACAAACCAACCCCCAAGACCTAGTAATGTAAGATGATGCTGTGATACACTGTATTCATCTTTAGCTGTCTAAATTACGTTCTGTGAGAGTCTTAAGCATCTTCCCTTACCTCCTTAAGAAAGTCCTAAATTCTTAGCTTTTTTTTTTTTTTTTTTATTTTTTTTAAAGAAAGGGTTTAGATCAGTTCCCCAGGCTGGAGTGCAGTGGCACAATCTTGGCTCCGTACAACCTCTGCCTCCCTGGTTCAAGACATTTCCTGCCTCAGCCTCTTGAGTAGCTGAGACTACAGGACTATAGGCATGTGCCACCATGTCCAGCTAATTTTTGCATTTTTCGTGGAGGCAGGATTTCACCATGTTGGCCAGGCTGGTGTCAAACTCCTGATCTCAAGTGATCTGCCTGCCTTGGCCTCCCAAAGTGCTGGGATTACAGGTCTGAGCCACTTAGTCCGGCCCTTAGCTGGTCTTTGAGAACACAATACTGTCCTGTGCCTTCTTTCCCAGACATGGTCTTATATCAACCAGAATCCCCAACCAGTCACAGTCTTGCATTGTTTCTTATAAATATATTATAGTTTACACTTTCTAGTACTGGTTCTCTTTCTTCTAGTTGCAAGTCCCTGATGCCTTTGTCTATTGCAACCTTTTTTCAGAGCCCTGCTCAAAGGCTTCATCCTCCATGAAGCATTCATTCATTGATTGCACCAACCAGAAGTAAAGTCTGCATCCTAAGATTACATACAGCTTTTTCTTCAACCCATTTATTCTAATCATATCCATATGGCTCCGGATTGTTTTCATGCATGTCCTTATGTAATCTCTCCTGAGAGACCCTAAATTCCCTTGGAAGAGGGACTTTATTTTAGAGTTGAGGCTGCCTTCAGTGTTCTTTATTTAGTTATAGCTGCTATAAACCTTCTTTAACATTAGAAAAAGCATGCCAATATCTACCAATATTTAGTATTTATTAAGCTCCTGTTATATGCTAGGAATTCTGTGAAGGATTTTACATATGCTATTTCCATTTGCCTTGAGAATTCTGCAAGCTAGTGTAAACCAAAAAGTATCTGCGACAGGTTTCAATCAATTTAGATGTTTATTTTGCCACTGTGAAGGACATGTTCGTGAGGGAGGTCTATGCCTTTCTCCAAAGATGATGTTGAGGGCTTCAATATTTAAAGGCGAATAGCTGGCTGAAGGGGAAAGAGGCAGGGTATGGTCACATTACTGAATCCACATGTTGCAAGAGAAAGGAAGCAGGAATGGGAATAGTCCATTATATATTTATCTCTTGCTCAGTAAATCAGCACTTTACGTAAGATAGGGTGAACACAGAGTAGCTGCCTATGGAGACATTTAACCTTCTATCATATCTGTCTGCAGAGGAACAAGAGGAAAGGCAATTTCTTGTATGACTCAATTTTCAGCTTACTTTTTTTTTCCTTCTGGCATAGTGAGTTGGGGTCCCAAATTTTTTTTTTCCTTTCACAATAGATAGTACTATTCATATAAAAGGTCCCATAATTTATAAAAGAGTGTCAGTGATAGTCAAATCTGACCTAACTCTAGCCTACCATACTGCTACTACACTGTTGTGCAATCATGGTCTGCTATGATTTGAGTGTTTGTCCCTTCCAAATTCATGTTGAAACTTAATCCCTGATGTTGAGAGGTGGTGCCTTTAAGCGGGGCCTGGGTGATAAAGGCTCTGCTGTCAAGAATAGATTAATCCACTTATTAATTAATGGATTAATCAGTTTATGAATTAATACATTGATGGGTTGTAATAAGAGTGGGGCTGGTGGCTTTATAAGAAGAGGAAGAGAGACCTGAGCTAACACACTCAGCTCCCTCACCATGCAATGCTCTGTGCTGCCTGAGAACGCTACAGAGAGGTCCCCCGAGCCCCCAACTAGCAAGAAGGCCCTCACCAGATACCATCTGTTGACCTTGGACTTCTCAACTTCCGTAAGTGTAAGAAGTAAATTCCTTTTCTTTATAATTTACCTAGTTTCAGATATTCTGTTATCAGCAACAGAACAGGGACTAAGACATGATCTCAATAGTAATCTCAAAAACTATTTCTGTCCTCAGAGGTCATAATTGCATTGAAGACTTAGGTTCTAAGCAGAGACATACCATAAAGTGCGATGCTACACATAATAGCAGTAAAATTGCTCTTCTGTCAACCACAGAGGGCAGAGCTCATTAATTTTGACTGCAAGGAAGGATTTGAGGTAGGCTTAATAAAAGAGATAATATTTGAGCTAAGCCTTGAAGGAGAAGGCTGATGTTGACAGAGGAGAAGATGGAAGGGCATTTTAGAGAGAGAGAACAGGTGTAATTAAAGCCACAAGCTGCATGAACAGGGATGTGTTGTTGGAAGGACAGGGTGTAGGTTCAGGACAGGGAGTGAGTTATGAAGCTGCAACAAAGACTAAAGTCCAACTTAGAACAACCCTGAATGCAACAGAAGGGGAGTCAGCATTTCATCTTTATGAAGTGAGAAAGCATGGAGTGGGAAACTGACATGCTCAGAAATTTGTTTTGAGCAGATGGATCTACGAACAGCATGAAAAGATATGTCTAAGTGTATATTTTGAGTGAGATACATATCTAGAAATGTGCATTTTTTAAAATGCCTGACTTACTACCTAAAAGTCTGTACGTCTTCTTTTGTACATCCATTCTGACTGAGTTAAAGATAAAATATTTATATTGTAGAACATCCTTCCAGACTCATCTCACAGCCAAATTGCTATGAGCCACTTTCTGTTTATTTTTTCCAGTTACATTTTTTTTTCCAAAAATAAACCTTGTATTATTAAGGTATTGGGATTAATTTAGGAGAAAAACAATCTCACGTGTTTTCTGAAAATTACAACTTAATGCAAAATAAATAGAAAATGTTTTCCATTAACCTGTTAGCTTCCTAGCTAAATTTTTTGACTATCTTTTGCTTGCCTGTCTACTGCACAAATACTTTATCTTTTAACATGTCAAACATCAAGGAAGTTATGACAGACAGCCACATCCCCACTTCCATAAATAAGAATTATAATTGTCCCTCTTAGTGCCTTGTGCATTTTAACAATTTGAGAGGAAACTCACTCTTCATGTAAACAAGGTGCCAATTTAAGCATTTTGTCTCACCCATCTGCCCTCTAATGACCCCTTACAGATGTTCTGCCTTTTAAGAATAAATTAGGCCAGGCATAGTGGCTCATGCCTGTAATCTTAGCACTTTGGGAGGCTGAGGTGGGAGAATTGCTTGAGTCCAGGAGTTCAAGACCAGCTTGGGTAACATAGGGAGACTCTACCTCTACAGATAATCAAAAAATTAACAGGGCATAGTGGAATGCACTTGTAGTCTCAACTACTTGGGAGGCAGAGGCATGAGGATCACTTGAGCCCGGAAGGCCAAGGTTACAGTGAGCCATGATGGCGCCACTGCACTCCATGAATAAATCAGATCCATGAGCACTTTATCTACTATTGGGAAAAGAAAGAAGTCTCATGCTATACTACACATTGTTATAAATTGTTTCTTGACCAAGTGAATCCATGTTATACTTGTAAGAACTTGTATATTTGAAAATAATTATTAAAATCTGGAGAGGTGCGTGCCTGATATAATTAGGCTTTGTGTCCCCATCCAAATCTCATTTTGAATTGTAATCCACATAATCCCCATGTGTCAAGGGAGAGATCAGGTGGAGGAAATTGGATCATGGGAGCAGTTTTCCCCAAGCTATTCTCATGACAGTGAGTGAGTTCTCAGGAGATCTCATGGTTTTATAAGGGGCTCTTCCCCCTTCACTTGGCACTTCTCCTTCCTGCTGCCTTGTGAAGAAGGTGCCTGCTCCCCGTCACCTATTGCCATGATTGTAAGTTTTCTGAAGCCTCCCCAGCCATGCTACACTGTGAGTCAAAACTAGTTTCCTATTCTTCCCTAAATTTGATAAGTGCTTAACTGATTTAATATAGCCAAAGGTCTAACAATTAAGGGAATGATGCAAAAATTAAAGAACAGGAACAAAAAGCCTCTTCTTCTTGGTAAAGTTATTTCTAAAATAAAATAGGTCAGCGTGCTTTTTGATATTAGGTTGTCTTTATGTTTGGTGGTATGGCTGCAATAGAGTTCATAGATTCAGTCCACTGTGGAACCATTCCTTCCTGCACGATCTGTATCATTAATATGTTTCTCTGAAATAATTTAACTTCTAAACTGGTACAGATCTCAGTACTTACATGTGAAGGGTCTGGGCATGGTGGCTCATGCCTGTAATCCCAGCACTTTTGGAGGCTGAGGTGGGCCGATCGCTTGATCACAGGAGTTTAAGACCAGAATGGGCAACACGGCGAAACCTCATTGTTACAAAAAGTACAAAATTTAGCTGGTTGTGGGGGCACATGCCTGTCATCCCAGCTACTTGGGAGGCCGACGTGGGAGGATTACTTGAGCCGGGTTGGCCAAGGCTGCAGGGAATGAGCCTTGATCATGACACTGCACTTCAACCTGAGTGACAGAACAAGACGCTGTCTCAAAAATAAAAATAATACATGTGAAGGGTGAACTTGACATATGTAGACTCTGCTAGGGACAAAAAAGAAATTTTAAAAACTCGAGAACAAAAGCTTTTGACATTATTTTTTTCTTTTTTGAATGATTACTAGTGTGAGACATTGAAAACATCAAGGATCACATGTAAGGCGATTAGAAAACATTTCACCAAAGACTCTGGGGGAAAATGAAATATCTGTCAGTGAACCAGCAGGCAGGAGTGCTGATGTTTGCAAGAATGCAGCAGAAACTACAAGGCACATTGCTATGCCAAGTTAGCTTGTTCTTATTCAAATCATTAAATCTGTAGCCTCCTTGTCTGTCTCAATAGAATCCCTCTATTATGAGGGTTATACATTTTATAGATGTAGAAAGAACTTAACCTCATCTTCAGTGCTCCACCTGGGTGGGTGTGGCTGATCCATTTGCTTCATTTCAAACTCCGAAAAGCATATTTGTTTATATTCATCAGCTTTACTGGTTCCTTTTCTCTAAAAAATCCAAGGTGCTCTTGAGAGCTGCTTCATATAATAAGCATGTAGTGCCTCTTAAATCAGGAGAACAAGGAGGCAGTCAAAGAGAAAGACAAGTAAATGAGGACTAAAAGACCTTGAACATGAAAGTGGGTTGAGTTTGATGATGCCACACATTTGGCATTGCTTATGCAGTTTTCAGTAAACTAAAATCACTTTTTCAATCCCATTGGCTGATCAAAAAGACAAAGAGGTGATAGAGAACACCACGTATTCAATTCCTATGACTTCAGAACATTGGTTATCTCCAAGTGCTAACATCGTTGATAATATAAATGATTTCTCAGGTGTTTAAATCTAGTGTTGACTTTCTTGAACCCGAAACATTTCAGAATGTTTCTCAACAATTAACACCCTTTTTTCCGTCTTTCCGTTCAGTGTCCCTTCCCCACTGCCATGCTCACACTCAATTCTTGACTGCCCACTCCCCTATCTCCTTTCTTTTCATAACCATTTTATTTTTTCAGCCTGCATTTTCAAAGACACATCCTTCCAGTTTCTTTCATTTGCTTGCCTTTTGACCCCAGCCTCTTTTCATTCCTGCAATTTCCTTTCCTTTTATCCTGCTTTTTCTCCAGAATGTGTTTTTTCTTCCACATACCTCTTTCTGCTTTGCATGTCCTGCTGAAGATTCTTCTCTCTGTCCTCTGTGCATGCTAACTCCATGGAAGCCCTTTCTCCATATTTTACTTCACATCAAAATGTTTGTTATCCCCCCAGGAAAGTTTTTTATTCCTTTACACTTTCCCCACTTTCCATGTCTAGGTGACCGTGTTGGACATACTTGATTCCAGTTCCCTCCCATTGGTGGGTGCTTGGCTGAAAGTGGCAGCTCTGTCTCACTCCCCTGTCATGGGGACTCTTCTCTCCAAAGTGAAAGACTACGAACACTGAAGTTTTGTTTATGGAATTATCAGGGGTCCTAAGTAAAGACTGCTTTTCATATTCAGGCACAAGACCCCGATTTACAACCAGACACCAAGGAAGCTGAGGACAGAATTGTGCCACCCCCACCATCAAAAAAAAAAATCCATTTGTGAAGCCCTAGTCTCCAGTATGATGGTATTGGAGACGGGGCCATTGGGAGGTGATAAGGGTTTAATGAGTTCATGAGGACCTGTATTAGTCAGGGTTCTCTAGAGGAACAGAACTGATAGGATAGATATAGACACAAAAAGGAGTTTATTACATATTAACTTATGCAATCACAAATTCCCACAATAGGCCATCTGCAAGCTGAGGAGCAAGGAGAGCCAAGCTGAGTCCCCAAACTGAAGAACCTGGAGTCCAATGTTCGAGGGCAGGAAGCATCAGCAAGAGAGAAAGATGTAGGCTGGGAGGCTAGGCCATCCAGTCCTTTCATGTTTTTCTGCCTACTTTATATTCTAGCCATGCTGGCAGCTGATTAGATAGTACCCACCCAGATTAAGGGTGGATCTGCCTTCTCCAGCCCACTGACTCAAATGTGAATCTCCTTTGGCACCACCCTCACAGACACACCCAGGATCAATACTTTGCATCTTTCAATCCAGTCCAGTTGATACTCAGTATTAACAATCACAATGGGAGTGTTACTTACTTTGACAGTGTGGTGACTCCTCAAAGACATAAAGACAGAAATACCATTTGCCGCAGGAAAACCCTTACTGGGTATATACCCAAAGAAATATAAATTTTTCTATTATAAAGATACATGCACACATATGTTCATTGCAGCACTATTCATAATAACAAAGACATGGAGTCAACCTAAATGCCTGTCAATGATAGACTGGATGATGAAAATGTGGTACCTATATATCATGGAATACTATGCAGCCATAAAAAATAATGAGATCACGTCCTTCACAGGAACATGGATGGAGCTGGAGGGCATTACACTTAGCAAACTAATTCAGGAACAGAAAACCAAATACTGCATGTTCTCACTAATAAGTGAGAGCTAAATGATGAGAACATATAGACACAAAGAGAGGAACAACAGACACTGGGGCTTATCAGAGGGTGGAGGGTGGGAGGAGGAAGAGGATCAGGAAAAATAACTAACAGGTACTAGGCTTAGTACCTGGGTGATGAAATAATCTGTACAACAAAGCACCATGACATAAGTTTACCTATGTAACAAACCTGCACATGTACCCCTAAACTTAAAAGTTAAAAAAAAAATGTACAATATCGCCACTGCTATTCAATGTGATGCTAAAGGTATTTTCTAAACAAGAAAAGTAAATAAGCCAATTAGAAGCATAAGGACTAGAAAAAAATTAATTCCTATTATTTTTAGATGATACCTGGAAAGCTTTATATAATTCATGATCAAACTAATTCACAAAGTACTCAGTAAATTAGCAATGAACATAACATACAGAAGTCATTAGTATATCCCCGAAACAAAAATTTATAGAGTATTCAGTATTAGAGAAAACTCTATATACAGTTACAGCAAGAGACTGACATACCCCTTAGAAATAAAGATGAAAATAAATGTGCAAAGTTTATAATTTTAAAAACCTTTAAAATCTCCTGAAAGAAAAAAATAGATTAAACAAAAGACCAAACATCTTTGAATAGGATGGCTCAAAAACATAACAAAGTTAATTGTTATGAGTGAATTTATAAAATTAATGTTATCACAATTTTTGAAAATTACAGATTGTCTTAGGGAGTAAGATTGGTTGACACAGAAGTTCATGTGGAATAACCAGCCTGCAAGAACAGCCAGAAAACTCCCTTAGTAGGGTCAAGCCCTTTCAGATTTTAAACACATTATTAAGCATCTATTATGAAAATAATATGTTACAGTGCATGAAAAGACAAAAAGACTAGAGAAGTATAAGAGAACATCTAGAAACAGAAATACAGAAGAAGGCAGTTTTGTATATAATAAAGGTGGTATCTCAAACCAGTGGGCTGTAATGAATTTTTTTTTTTTTTGAGACAGGGTCACACTCTGTTGCCCAGGCTGGTGTGCAGTGGCTCAGTCATGGTTCACTGCAGCCTTGGCCTCCAGGCTCAAGCAATCATCCTGCCTCAGCCTCCCAAGTATCTGGGACTATAGGCATGCACTACCATGCCTGGCTACTGTATTATGTTTATTCTTAATTTAGAGACAGGGTCTCAATATGTTGCTTAGATGGGTCTTGAATTTCTGGGCTCAAACCGTTCTGCTGCCACAGCCTCCTACTTAGCTGGGACTACAGGTGTGCACCACAGTATCAGGAATAATGGATTTTTAAGTAAATGTTGTTGGAACAACCTGGAAAATGATAAATTTAGAATTAATTTAGATAATACTTCATTTGTACACAGGAGTAAACTCCAAATGAATAAAGTATCTAAACATACTTGCACATACACATGCTTAGGTATATGCATACCTACATACATATGGCCATGTAAGTACTAGAAGAAAAATGAATTAATTATTGTATAATTTCAGTGTGGGGAAAGGACTAAGTATCACTCAAAATCCAATCAAAAATATATAAAACTTGAATATATAATTTTCTAAAAATTTGCTGGGCAGAAAGTACAATTAAAAAGTCATGAGAAATGTAGATCTGCACCACATAACAATATTTCAGTCAATGACAGACCACATATTTGATGGTGATCCCATGCGATTATGATACTGTATTTGTAGCGTACCTTACCTAAGTGTGGATATGTTTAGATACCCAAATACCATGTGTAATGTGTTGCAGTTGCCTACAGTATTCAGTGTGGTCACAGGGTGCACAGGTTTATAGCCCAGGAGCAATGGGCTACAATATACAACCCAGTTGTGTAGTGTGGGCTATGCCTTCTGGGTTTGAGTCTATGCACTCTAAGATGATTGCACAAGGATGCATTTCTCAGGAAATGTTCCCAGCACAGAATTGTATAAGTAGCCTCATAAGAGACTAATATTAACACATTTTTAAAAATTGAAAATTGAAAGAAAAAATTGAAAAGCGTTCATGAAGAACAAGTCCAAATGAACTGATTGTAAAAATGAGCACAACAGGAAACACAGACACCATTCTTCCCCTATCATACTGGGGGTAAAAGAGTCAAGTACCAGGCAGTCCAGAGCATGAGTCATTTCAGGATGCATAGTTAACTGCCTAGTCAGCCCAGGGAAATGACTTGAGTACTGAGTCAACCCAAGAAACACAGTTGATGACCGAGCTGATCCAGGAAGCACAGTCAATGACCAAGTTAATTCAGGAAACACAGTCAATGACCAATCAGTCCAGAAAAAACACTTGAGTGCTGAGTTAATCCAGGAAGCACAGTTGATGACCGAATTAATACAGGAAAAACAGTGGATAACTGAATCATCTCAGGGCACACAGTTAACTACTGAGTCAGTCCAGGGAAAAACAAACTTTGCTGTTTTCATACACTCAGAATGGAGAGGCACAAACTATTGATACACAGAATATATGTAATTCTTTTAAAAATATGCTAAACAAACAAAGCCTTCAAGTCAGTCCAGGGAAAAGCATTGAGTACTGAGTCAATCAAGGGAAAACAGTTGATGACCAAGTCAATGCAGTCAAGGAAAAGTGTCAAGTACCAAGTCAGTCCAGGGGAAAGAGTCAAGCACCAAGTCAGTCCAGGGAAAAGAGTTGAGCATTGAGTCAATCCAGGGAACACAGTGACTGAGTTAATCCAGGAAACAGACTTGATGATCAGTCAGTCCAGGGGAAACAGTTGAGTACTGAATAATTCCAGGGAAAAGAGTCAAGTACCAAGTCAATCCAGAGAACATTATGGATAACTATGTTAAAAAAATAAAGTATAACAAGAACAACAAAATACTGGTGTATAGCTATATTCATATTTGGTTTTCATTTTCAGTATTTAATATCACCTATAACAGTCACTAGTGTACATATTCCTTCAAATAAAAGGTAACACCTAAGGTCTTCTTAATCCAAAATTAAATTCTCAAATTCAAGTAGATCTGATGCACTTATTGACAGGAATTCCCAACAATACTATTGGAATTATGAGTTTAAATTGTGACTAATATACCAAAATTCAAAACCACAGTAAAATCACTGGTAACCTGTCAAAATTCGAAATGACATGAATGTACTTAATATTTCATATTCCAATTCCAGTATCTGATACCTTCATAACAAGTACAAATGTCATTATTAGTTAAGATTTTAAATAACACATGCAAACACATGCACATTTCAATCATCCATAGTATTCCTGGAAGTTCAAATTCTGAATGAGATTCATTTGCCTCTTAACATATCCTAATTCAGATTCTAAAATGCAAATAAAACTAATAGCATACCTTGATGTACTTATTACTTTAAATTTTAAATAACACTGGTGTCTTTATTAGGTTTTATGCCAATAAGCAAGTAACTTTCATAACAAGCTCAGGTGCAGTGATTAACTGAAATTTCATTTTAAATCCAAACTGTAAATCAATCAGACCACAAGTATGGTTGTAATTTTTATTTTAAAATTCTAGTTAACATTAGTGTGCTTGTATAGTTCATATTTCAATTCCAATTTCAGTATTCAAATAGCTCTGATTCCAAGCAATGTCATAATTATTGACTCAAATTTTTCATGAAATTGTAGGTCATATTAAGTTGAGTTTTGATTCACTATTCAAAATCCAACTAACAGGGATTTAACAAATGGTAAACGTATTCAAATTCCAAATATCCCTGGTAGAATTATCAGTTCAAATTTCAATTAAAAATCCTAAATTTAAAATGTATATAACAGCAGAGGTGATATTTAGAATATCGCTTATGTACTTATTTTTATATATTCTAATTATTAGTTTAATTTTCATGTAAAATCCTAAATTCCAAAAGTCTCTGAATAAACACTGATACACTTTGTGGTTGAAATGTTTTAACACTGATTTAACAACTCAGAATCCAAGTAAAATCCCCAAATCTAAACACCCTTTAAAAAAGGACAGGTTAACTTTTTAGATTCAGTACAAAAATAGCACTACTGTAATTATCAGTCAAATTTCAATTAAAATTGCAATGTATATACATTTCCCCAATAACTAGCATTATTTCACTTATCTATTCAAATTCCAAATAACACTACCTTACACGTTTGATCAAATTCAAAATAGTAGTGGTGTACTGAGATAATGAATTTTATAAACATGTTTGTGAAAATGTAATACTGATTACTAAAATTATAAATAAGTATGCAATATTTATTTATTCAAAGTCCAAATTCTCTACAGTGAAAAATTAAAAAGAAAATCAAAATACATCAATACAGTTATTACCTCATATTCAAGATAACATTGGTTTACTTGTAAGTTCCAGTTCCAATAACAATTTTAAAATCCAAATAAATTTGATAGTAAGCACTGCCTGATGTATGTGTTATTTAAAATTCTAAATGACACATGTGCCTTTACTTAAAATTTTAATTTATATCTCAAAGTCCAATAACTCCAATATGAAATCCTGGTGTACTTATTCACATTAATTATGAGTAACACTGATATATTTATTCAATTCCAATTTGTATTTAAAATTTCAAATTAACACCGGAATTTCCAATTGACAGTTCCAAATCCCAATAACACCAACAAGTTCCAATAAGTACATTTATTAGTTGCGAATGGAAATAACATTGGTTAATTATTAGTTCAAATTTCTTTTTAAATTTCATAATAAAGCAGATGACTTGCAATAGTGCAGTAACTGGCTCAATTTCTAAATCACACGGATATATCATACCAATTTAAATTCAAGTTAAATCAAATGTGAATTCCCATTTCAAAATAACACTAGGGTATTTGCTATTTGAATTCCTAATTAAAATTAACAACACAAGACCATAGCAAGGACTGATACATATATTAACCCCAATTCCACATAACATTTATATACTTATTAGCTCATATCTCACACCAGATTTCAATTTTCAAATATCTCTGGGAACAGATTCTGTTGCAATTATTAATTAGAATTCAAAGAACAGTAATGCACTCGTTTTCAAATCATAATAGTTTACCTATGTGTTCTAATCTAAAATAACACTATTTTATTTATTAATTCAAATTACAGTTCAACTTCCAAAACCAAATAACTTTAATAAATACTGGTATACTTACTTTTCAAATTCCATAAAATACTGTTATTTTTATTTGTTCAAAATTTATAAACTAAATAACTCCTAAAACAAGTAGTGGTGCATTTATTATCTCAAATTCCAGATCATAATGGTGAATTAAGAATTCAAGAAAACATAGAGCATTAAGAACACAATAAGAGTTATATTACTTCTCAACACAGCACATCTTCATTATAGTGTTTATGCCTGTATTATCCCATGGCAACAAGGTGGTTTGTGAAAAAATATTCTTCTGTGTTAAATTGCATTATAATTCCTAATAGTGCCTCTTTGATTGATACAGCATAAACATAGTTAATATACATACTTCCTTAATAATTTAAGAATTATCAATAATTAAATTTCATTTAATTGACCAACTTGTTAGTTGCCAGTAATTAATAATCGCTTATTTTATGGAATACATGTTCACATTTAAAATATAATTATTAAATTAATAAATTTTTGAATAAGTGCTTTGTTTTCTAAGGATAAAATAATGTTTGTGTGTTTAGTAAGAAGAATAAGAACTCAGAATAAGCTTTTTTGGGCAGCTAGAATTTTATTTTTGTTAATAGGATGTATAAAATACCAAAAAACTATTACAAGATAAGAATTGGATCTAAGTAGAATAAATATCTTATGATATAACAAATTATAGTTTGATTTCTTATTTTAGTCTTGACAGTGAAAGACATTTATTTTGCCCCCCTCTAGCTTTGCTAAATGTATTATCATAGTACAGGAAACAACTTAGAGTTACTGTCATTCTATTAAGAAAATTTAACTTTTTTAAAATAAATTTTATCACAAAAAATAGTTGCATTATAACTTTTATTTCTAATTTAAGGAAATATACTCTTAAATGGTCATTCATCCTAAAATCATTTTAACATTAAGCAAATTAAACTCATTGAATCAATAAACTGACATTTATTCATTTATTTTAAAGGCTATATGTGGGAAGAATTATTTCAACAAAGAAATAAATACTAAAGAAACTCCAAAATGTTGAACAGGTTTGTTTTAAACAAAAACTTCTCAATAATTTCTGTTGCACCTTAATTCCTTAATGCTCCAAGTTTCTTTGTGTATATCAAACAATTGATAAAAATATATATACATATTAAATTCTCAATAAAATATTTAAAAACATTTTTCATACTATATAGCTCTTATACATACAAACTGCTATATTTAATATATATGCTATAGGTACAGGTATATTTCTATTTAGATACTTTCTATCATTAAATATTATCTGAATGTAAGATAAAAAGGTTTCTAAACAGAGTTTAAAATTCAATCAGATTAGAAAGATAAGTGATATTCCTGTAGGCAAGGCCATGGGTTGAAAAGACCTTTAGACAGCAAACTGGGCCTACAATGTAACCAATTTAAAAACTAAACAATTTATATTTAGAATTTCTCTGATAAGACTCTCACTCAGGGCAATCTTAGCAGATTTGAGGCTTGGTATCTGCTTCTGAAGCCAGGAGACAGAATCCTTTAGTTCATCGTTCTCTTTCATCACTTTGTCCACTGAACTTAGGAGCAACCAACCAGCTTCATTATGTTCCTTGGTTCTCCACATATGGTCAAAGATATTATGTATAGAGTCACTAAACTCCTGCCTCTCAGGAGCGGTGAATCAGGAGTATCAAATGCATTTATTTTGCATAGCTCTCTAAACAGTTCATGCCAAGGAGTATCAGTGTTCTCTATACTCTTAGAAGTAGAGTCCTTAGCATTTTGGGGTCAAATCATATTAAGCATCAAACTCCAGAAACACCAAAACCAACAAAAGAACTCCATCCTTAATATTCTGTTTCTCTAGAACCACTCTTGGTACAGAAATCTGTATTACTCAGGGTTCTCTGGAGGAACAGAACTAATAGGATATATGAAGGGGAGTTTATTAAGTATTAACTCACATGATCACAAGGTCCCACAGTAGGCCGTCTGCAAGCTGAAGAGCAAGGGGAGCCAGTCCAAGTCCCAAAACTGAAGAACTTGGAGTCCAATGTTTGAGGGCAGGAAACATTCAGCACAAGATAAAGTTGTAGGCTGGGAGGCTAGGCCAGTCTAGTCTTCTCATGTTTTTCTGCCTGCTTTATATTCTAGCCTGCTAGCAGCTGATTAGATGGTGCCCACCTAGATTAAGGGTGGGTCTGCCTTTCCCAGCCCATCAAATGTTAACCTCATTTTGCAACACCCTCACAGACACACCCAGGATCAATACTTTGCATGCTTCAAGCCAAGTTGATACTTCCTATTAACCATCCCAGGGCCCAAGCTTCAAGATGGGATTAGTGGCTGATAAGAAGATATCTCTCTCTCTCTCTCTCTCTCTCTCTCTCTCTCTCTCTCTCTCTCTCTATCTCTCTCTCTCTCTGTGTGTGTGTGTGTGTGTGTGTGTGTGTGTGTCTTTCTTTCCCTCACCACCCCACACTAACCATTTGAGAACACAAAGGTGGTCTTCTGCAAACCGGAAAGAGAGCCCTCACTGGGACCAGATTTAGCTGAAATCTTGATCTTGAACTTTCAAATGTCTGTTGTTTATGCCACTCAGTCTGTAGTAGGTTTTTTTTAATTCTTTTTTTTTTTTTTTTTTTTGCTGTTGTTGTTAGTTTGTTAGTTTCTTTTTTTTTATTTTTTTTATTTTTTGAAAGAAAGAAAAAGAGAGGAAAGAGTGAGAGTGAAAGAAAGAAAAAAAAAGAATGTACGAGAGAGAGAAAGAGGAAGAGAAAGAGGGAAAGAGAACGGGATTCTTGTTCTATTGCCCAGGCTAGAATGCAGTCTAAAAATGGGTATTAAAAACCTCTATTATGCCAATAATTGTTCTTAACAATGGAGACAGGAAGGAATAAGAGATGAAAATAACAAACAAGCAGCCAACCA
>CAUYLG010008612.1:0-79626 GCA_963573385.1 Cacajao melanocephalus | reverse complement strand
TTTTTGTTTTGGTGTTTTTTAATTTTTTTTTTTTGGCACATTTTGTGTTTGTTTGGGTGTTTTAATATAAACAAATTTTTTTTTTTTTTCTGAAAAAAAAAAAAAAAAAAAAAAAAAAAAAAAAAAAAAAACTTTGTAATTTTGTTCAAGAGCAGGCCTACCTATAAGACAAAAATCTATTGACTTGCCTTCCTCTCTAGTTAGCTAGGTAACTGTCTAATCTGATCTGAAACTTAGACCCTAGAAACAGAAAACATTATTGACAAATGTGAACAAAATGTAGTCTTTATGTCATTATAAATTATTTTAAAGTGGGCAAGCAAGATGCGCATTTAAGTAACTGAAACATCATCGGTAATGAGAAGAATGCTGGAATAAGAATCAAAGCACACAGACATATTCCAGGTCATTCCACCAATGAACTCTGATAAGACAGACAAGTTGTTTCCCCTGCATGAATCCCAGTTTCCATTTCTGTAAAATGGAGGGTTTTACTAGATTATCATTGAGGTGCATCTTATCTTTATAATTTGATCATTCCAATTCTACTATTCAACTTGAGGACAGCTAAGATTTAAAACATCATAAATGTGACTTTTTTCCAACTCTCAACTTTTTCTGGTTCCAATAATTTTCTGGCTTTCACTATAAAAAAGTAAAGTAAGAAATATGCTTTTCAAAGCTGAAGGTGTCATGTTAGATTTTACCAAGCACATCCAAGCCAGTGAAGACATATCAAGCAGATAAGATTGAATGATCAGTTCAAATAAGAAACTGTATGTGTGTGTGTGTGTGTAATGTTTAGGCTGGAGGGCAGTGGCGCCATCTCAGCTCACTGCAACCTCCGCCTCCCAGGTTCAAGTAGATTCTCCTGCCTCAGACTCCTGAGTAGCTGGGATTACAGGCAAGTGCCACCACATCCAGCTGATTTTTACATTTTTAGTGGAGACGGGGTTTCACCATGTTGACCAGGCTGGTCTCAAACTCCTGACCTCAGGTGATCTACCCACCTTGGCCTCCCAAAGTGCTGGGATTACAGGTGTGAGCCAGTATGCCCAGCCAAGAAACAAGATTTTAACTGGCATTTGTACTACTGGTCTAGTAGAACCTGAAACCTAGGAGCACTCTCTGTTACATCTCTTCATTTAGTAATATTTTAGATATATTTAGAAGACAAGATAAATTCAGTTTGTTAGACTGAATTGCAGCAATATGCAACAACTAAATTAAAACCAATAGATCAGTGTGCTGCACAGCATGGGACATAGAAAGTTCCAGACCAAAGTCTACCCTCAATTTCAGAAAACTGGCTTTAAACACTTAAAAGACCTGACCTTTTGTTTAAAAGATTATTGTAAAGCACTACTGTTGTACAATTTACAGTCTATAAAATATTAAAAATCTTAACTGCATGAATAAAAAGTCATATAAGTTAAACAAAGCTTTGCACAGAATGTATAAAAATTAAAATGGAGGGTAATGAAACATATTTTTTAAAAGGCCACTGGGAAAATGTATAGCAAAGCAAAAATAGAAAAAAAAACTAGATAACACATGCTCAAACATTTTTGGAGCCGATAATGCTAATCTGAATAAATACACACACACACACACAAAGAGGCTACATCATTTTCCCTCTACATTCTCTAAGTAGTGCTGCCAAATACTGAAGGATTGAAGCCATTTCTGGAGAACTGCTGAATCAGGAGCATGAGTCAGAAAGTAAACCCTTAGTGAAGAAAAAGTACTAAAATAGTGCTGAAAGCTCATACACATACATGTACGTTCAGTTCATAAGGTCCAAACCTTCTCTAGTCATCAAAGAACTATGCACTCATCCCTTCCCACACTTATCCTCTCACAGTCATGGGTATTTGGGAGAAAATTTTGTTTCCAAGGAACCAGATTTTGCCTGTATCTAAATGGTAAGATATAGCACAGAGTTGGTACTACATGTGAATAAGATGGCTCTGAAATATGAACAGGGCATTTTCCAACTTAAATAACAAGGAATCTGAAATGAAAGTAAAGTAAAATAAAATTAAGGGCTTAAATTATATTAAAAATTAATTTATAGTCATATGGAAAAATTGCTTGACAGTAATTTAAGAGAGACTAGGAAAGTCTTTAAGATCTAATCATCCCTCTAAAATGGTCTACATATAGCTCTTCTCTGAAGTGGGTAGCAGGAATGGATCAGAACTACAGTTACTCTTAGGCTTATGGGTATATTTTCAACATAAAGGCTAAGCAAATACATTCCATATGTAATCACCATGATTAATAATATGCTCCAAGGGTAAGCCACCCTGGGACAACAAAGAACTGATGGTCTTCCTTCCTTTCCTCCCCACCCTGTCCCAAGAGGATGTATCCTCAATATTCTGA
Organism: Cacajao melanocephalus; assembly: GCA_963573385.1. Lineage (NCBI taxonomy): Eukaryota > Metazoa > Chordata > Mammalia > Primates > Pitheciidae > Cacajao > Cacajao melanocephalus. The sequence continues at coordinate 77,238 of CAUYLG010008612.1, read as the reverse complement.
TGGCACTCTGCTGCCACCATTAATAAATATTAAGATGTCCCAGTTTATAAAATAACTTCACATTATTTTATCTCATTCAACATTTATTTTCAACAGCAACAATAACAACAGCAGCTATGATTTTCCATTGGAATTTGAGTGCTAAGGTCACTGCTATGAACCAAGTAGGTCAAATCATCTTAGCTCTTTTTCTGACAGAGCCTGGGACATAGAAATAACAAAGTTAACACTAATCAAATTGAGGCAGTGCCAAACTGGGCCTAGAATCTGTATTTCTCAAGAGAGACTCACTCTATCTGGACCAGACAGCTTATCCACTCATTATCATTACCTATTAAAAGCATATTCATATTTAATCTCTATTTACTCTGGAAAAATTTCCCCAGAAAAAGAAGCTCTCAAACAATTTAGTTTTAATGACTAACAGCCAATGGTGGTCTCTGTGTAAAATTATGAAAATTGTCACTTTGAACTTTGCTGTAAGCATAATGATATTCTCTGCCACTAAACAGTAAATAATTGCACATGATGTTCTGGTTTCATGAGTATGTAGCAGTTCCAAGGATCAGAATTCTATCCATCAGTAAGTGGCACTAACATCCTTGTATGGCATTTATATCACATCTTCACACAATGTTCCACAATAAATATCACATCTTGTTCTTGGTTATGATAATGAATAGCAATGCATTTTAATTCATACTTTTGATTTTTACTGTTTTCTACCCACATTAATTTTCATTTGGCTACATTAATTGGCACAGTCTGAATTAACAACAAAGCTTCACCTCTGAAGACTTCAGAAATTTAAAGGACTATGTTCTCTTCCAGTTTTACCACATGCTTATGGTTTAGGTTAAGTCATGTTACTGCAGTTGAGTAGTTAATTCAATAAATACTAGTAGCTTTCCTAGTTGCTAGATGGAAGAGTCGTATACTTTAGTGCTCTAAGAATCATCTGTGTGTTTTTTAAAAATGCACATTTCCTGGACCACTAACCTCAGACATTCTAACACTGTAAATCTAGGTGAGGGCCCACAAGTCAGCATTTTAATAAGAATCCCATGAAATTACAATACAGGTAGTCCCAAGACGTCATCTTGAAACACTCTGGAAACGAGTTACTGTAAATTGTGCAGTTCCTTGTCACTGCACTATGACACATCTTAACCAAAACTGCCTGTCCCCCAGTTACAATTTTCCTGTGCTTACATTTAACAATTAACTAGATTATCCATAAGGTTTGCTGACTTCCTTTATCCATATCAGCCCAAATCATGACAAATGTAGTGTCGACTTTATTTCAACCCACTTCACATTAGTATGGTAATTCACCCATACCAATCTCCTGCACAGCAAATAAAAAATGTCCACCCTAAGATGCTAAGAACTATATTAATTAAATTTTCTATAAAACACTGAAAACCTTAGAGAAAATAACATATGTGAAAATATCTATTTTATGTATTTTTGTGATTTCAGCCTTGACAAAAGTAAAGTCAGTAAATGGTGGAATACATCAATCCTGAATGCAAAAAAAGACATTTCACTATCAATAGAGTAAACTTCTCGATTAAATTGAGGCAGGCAGTTAGGAAGCCTGAATTAACATTCTCAGATTGCTGAGTAATGTGACCATCCTAACTTGCACAGGACTTTCTTGGTTTTCGCACTGAATTTCACATGTTCTGGAAAACCTTTCAGCCTTAGGCAAACTAAGACAGCTAGTCATCCTATTTCATGCTTCAATCTTTAAGTATTAATTTTTTTATGTATGCAGAAAATTTCTACAATTATCTATCAAAAGAAAATAATGAAGTAGGATATTATTTAGGAACTGCTCATAAAAAGTTGCTTTAGATTAAAAAGGAATATGTGTCCCCAAAAAGTTTGAGTTTTGACCTATGAATTACTGATAAAGATATATCTTATAGAGAAAAAATCACAATTAAGAAGCAATAAATTACAAATATATAACAATGGAAATTACCAGAAGAGCCTACTTTGAGATGTCCGATCTATACACATCCATGTGTCAATGCTTTTACCTGATAAAATAATAAGTCTTGTGAAACACCAGCAATTACCTTAAAAGGAATCAGAGATGTGGGTGGAAACAGGGAAACTAGAGAGGTAAATATGACACCCCTGACTTAGATTATGGCTACCATAAGAGTGAAGAGTTCATAGGCTAAAGACCCAGAAACTGCAATTAGGAAGGATAAATAACATTTCCAATGGTCAGAACAATACTACCTTACTTACCATAACACTAGGTAGTTTGCTGATCACTGACGTTTGATAGATCACTAAGAAGTAATGATTAATTACAATTAACAAAGCTAAATATTATCAAATCATTAAGAGAGGAAAATTACAGGTACACCTCCATTATTCACAAGTGGAGCTTTTACTCTATGATATATTCATTAGAAACTTTGTTTTTCACTAGTAAGGAAAAAAGTCAATGGTTTGTTAGTGCTGTTTAATTTATCATTTTTATTTATCTGGGTGCCTTCACTTTTTAAGTAACCTGCAGAACTTTGGGAGGAAGAATGCTGGGGTCATTTTTCCCTAATCACAGGTAACATCTTGGAAACCAAGGGCTTTTTAAAAATTATTCTAAAGAGTCACAGGTTGCCTCAGCCAGACAATTTCATGAAAGACTCAATTACTTCTGGTCAAGCCTATTGTAACAGCTCAACACCTGGGCTATCTCCAATCTCAGCCACACTCAATCTATCCTCCATCTGGATCCAGAGGCATCTTTCTAGCATGCTGATATGATCATGGCATTCTCTTGCTTAAAATCCTTCAAGAGCTTTATGGCCTGGAGAATTAGGTCCAAACTATTATCCAGCACTAATTCTAGGCTCATCTCCAGTCAGTTTCCCTAGACTTGTTCTACACTCCCATCATACCAAATTATTTATGACAACCCTAATAAAATGAATCCTAAGTGCCTGCACTTGTCTCTGGCCAGAAGGCTTAGCTCCCTGTACCCTCCTGTTGAGCTTCTGCTTCACTTTCAAGTTCCAGTTCACACTCTGTCCTCAGGAAGACTTCTCAGATCTCCTTTGGAAGAAATACATTAGGGGCCACTCCTCTAGGCCCCTGCTGTAGCCTCACTTTACATTCATTTGAGTACATAGTGTTAATACTTGATTTAGTTCAGCTCCTTTCTCCCTCTGGACTATGGACTTTCTCCTTAATCAATCTTATACTATCTTGAACCTAAAATAACATAGGTAATCAAAAAACATTTATTGATCAATTTCCTATAAGAAAAAATTCACAAGAGTAAGCTTATAAAAATAAGGCAACTCTACTAAAATCAGCTAAAAATATAAACTAGCAGATCGAATCTGCTTACTGGGTCTACCACTTTCCAGGATCTATGGCATATAAAATAAGTAGCCATAAACAAAGTCCTTAATCAATATCAGAAGTTTATAGTTTATTCAGAGATGTCGTAAAACATGTGAGATAAATATAATACACATATACATTTAAAAAACATTTTGATAAAACTATTTAGACTACTAGAAATATGATTTTGTCTAATAATGTGCTAATTATACAAAAAAATATATGCATAAAGAGTTGAAAGCAAATGACCAGTATTAACCGACAACTTGCAAAATAAAATTCATAGCTAATAGAGAGATACAATAATTTCAATCTCACTAGTGTTAATAATCAAAGAGAAAAAAATAATGAAAAAAAATTATGTCCATTACTGGCAAGGGCATGAAGAAATGGGCACTTGGTAGCAAACCCTCAAATGTGTATTACAAACCAGCAGATATATATGGGCCTTTACCCAGAAATTCTATCTGCAGAGAATTTATCTAAAATAGCAAAGTTGGCGATAAGTAAATGGAAACTAGAGCCTATAAATGTATTTAACCGTATTAAAAAGGAAATGCCTCAAGATCCAAAACTAGGAGATAATAAAAACATTAAGATAGATATATAAACTAGAATATAGTAAAGTCATTAAAACTAATGGTGTAGATTAGTCATTTGACATGAAAGACATTAACAATAGATTATACAATAAAGCCAGTTACAACATGGCACAGTAGCATAAAAATGATATATCTGAATACAAACACCTGGAAGGTTACTTACAAATATGTTAACAGTGCAATAGATTAAATTAAGAGTAAAGTCTTTATATTTTGCGTATTTTTACTTTTTTTCTATAATAAGCAGGCATTTAATATCACTTGCATAGTAAAAGTTTTGTTTTAATGAGGTATTAAGAAAAATTATGGATGAAAGTGCTCAGGGAAAATTCAACAAATATGCCACTCTTGTGCTATGTGAGAGAAGACAGAAATCCTATCCGAGGCAATGGAAAATGACATGATCACAGATATTGGAGGCAAGAGTATCATTGTATGAGCAGTACCATAAGAAGGGCAGCCTAATTTTCTTAATAAGAAATGTGTGTGTTTTGATGGAGCCATCATAAGGGGCTTTGAGCACAAGTATAATATGAAAGTAGTGTTGTACACAAATTTACCTGGCAGTAGTATGCTATCTGTATGCAAACAGAGATCCTTCAGGTACTAAATCCATTTCTGAGGCAACTAGTGTGATTTAGAAGTACCATGATGTGGGTTTAAAAAGGAAGAGTTGAACTGAGAGGTATTACTAACAGGGAGTTGCAGCCAGGTACCCTGCCCCTTGGAGCATTTGTAATTGCTGGTACCTCTACCTGGAAAGTTCTCCTCTGAGTTATTAATATTTGCTTTGCTTAAAATACTGAGTTTCGGCTCAACTATCAACTATTTAACAGCCTCCCTGACCTCCCTACACTCCCAATCCCTCTTCACTTGCTGCATTTTTTTTTCCATAGCACGTATCAGTTTCTAACATTCTAGATGATGCACATCATTCTGTCTTTGTCTGTATCCCACATAAGTATCCATATAGGGCAGGAATTTTGTTTTGCAAACTGTGTTCCCTAAAGTCTAGAATTGTTTAGCCTATAATACCTGCTCAATAAGCATTTGTTGAATGAACAAATTAACTAAATTTAAAAGCAGGGGACCAGGACAAAATAGCTACCATTAATAGATGCAAACTTTCTGAATGAGGATACAATTTGAGGGTAAGTTGATGATTTGATATTTGGATAAGGTAACTTTGAATTAAAATAGTGACATTCAAGTGGAAAAAATGGTTTCAAAATTAAATAACAAATACAAGACCATAGCTGGAGATAAAAGTTTCATAGCTGGAGATAAAAGAAATGGTGGATTTATGAGCACATTTGAATTCACTAAAAAAGCAAATATCTAGACTAGAAAGGAAAAACTAGAAAATATTTACAGGAGAGAGGAGGAGCAGGAAGAGGCAGGGATGTAGGATATATGGAACAATTGAAAAATATAAAGAGAAAGAAAAAGAGAGAGAGAGTGGGGAGAATGTAGTGTGTCTGAATTTCAGGAAGAACCTTAAGTGTATAAAGGGACAAACAAATAATAGAGTTTTATTTTTGTCCAGTAGGAAAGAACTGAAAATATTTCAGAGCAAATACAAAGAGTCAATGGGATTTTAGATGTCAGGGATGCTAAGAATTGGAGCTTGAGTCAGAGGTGGTAGAAAGCAATGCATAAGAAACATTTGTAGCTATAAAAGGCATGGTTTTGGAAAAGAATAGGCACTTTTCCTCACAGATACCAGGAAAGAGAATGAGAAGCTAACTATGAGAAAAGAATAGAGATAAAGACATGCATAAAAATTGAAGTGTCACATTCTTTTTAATAGACTAGGTAGAGAGATGACATGCCAAGGCAGGGATGGGACAGCTGGGACTGGGAACGTAGAGAGAGAGAAAAGGTCTAAAATAGATCCCATGGGGAGCAGGCCTGAGAGTACAGAAAAGACAATTAAAAAGACTGCCAAATAGCAGCAGAAACCAGATTGAAGTTTGAAAGCATGGAGTTCTAATGAGCCAAATCTGCAATGCTTTGTTTGCCTCTAGCAGTGCTCTCTCTCTCCTGGGAGAAGCTGCAAAGAAAGCAAGAGTGAGAGGTAACCTACGTTTTGAAATTTGCTAGATGAGCAAAGTTGCAAAGCTTATTAATGAAGAGACAAACCTTGAGAGTGAAAATCCAACTCATTTGAAGCAAGGCGGGCAACAAACCTGTGTCTGATCAATGAGGAGTACTTCCCAAGAAGTGGGGAAAGTAACATTTGAGTCCTGAGCTGAAAAGCTGAAACTTTAAAGGAAATTAGGAAGCTAATTTCTCACTTCCCTCCTGCCACACCACTCCTGCTGAGACCACAGCAATGGGAATGAACAAAAACTAAATGAAATTAGAAGATTTTTACCACTGGAGCACTGTTGTGAACAAAGATATTAGGTAGGGGTGTGAGGGTAGGACGGTAAAGGAGGGATACAATTAATACAAAAGTGGGAACTGTCTAAAATTCTATGCATTTCTGAGACATCAGAGTGTCTCAGAATGCATTTCCAAGACATTCAGAATGACTACTTTTTAAATTAACTACATGCAACCCACTATAGGTAAAAAGCGGATTTTGTTGTTGTTGTATACACTTTGAGATTACTAAATTATTACTCTTTTATATAAATGCAGGCTCTGCTTTTTAATGGAATCCTAACACATACTATTGGTGCAATAAAACCATCTAGAGTGCAGATAGGGCCCTTCCTCCTCTCTGACTTCTCACCCCACTCTCCACATGGCTCATTCTGCTACAACCACCTCCACCTTTTTTTAGTTCCCAGAATAAATCAAGCTCATTCCCAACTCAGGGCCCTTACACCAGCTGTTCCACAGTGTCTGCCATGCTCTTCCCCCAGACTGGCCCAGAAGGGCCTTCTGGATAGTCAGGTCTCAGCTTAAGTGTCCCCTCTTCATTCTTCAGACCTTCCGTGACTATTAGCCTAAAGCAGCCTACAGGGACCCTTTATCCCTATACCATCACCTTGGTTTTTTTGTTTGTTTATTTATTTATTTTTAGACACAGGGTCTCACTGTGTCACCCAGGCTCAGGCAATCCTTCCACTTCAGCTTCCTGAGGTTTTTTGTTTTTTTGTTTTTTTTCCCCAGCAATGTTATCTGATACCTCCCTTATTTATTTGGGTATTGTCGTCTGCCACCTCCAATTAGAATACAACCCCCCTGAGGAAAGAAATTCTGTCTGTCCAGGTCACTACTGTATCTCTAGCAGCTTACATGCTTTCAAGCACACAACATACATTCAATACACACTTATCTAATAAATGAGTTACTGAATGATGACAAGCTGTTTTTTAATGCTAAATACGATAGAAAGTTACATCAACTAAACTTATTCACAAAGTAGTGAAAAGTTTATTCTTTAGTAAGATGTAAACACGGCATTCTAGTTCCCTGAAACAATCCCGAAAGATGTTTGTCTTGTTCTATGCAATACATATTATGAGAAAGTAAAGTTTATTATGAATGAAAGGATAAAGAAGGAAATATCATTAAAGACGAACCTAAATAAGTCTCAGTAAAATTTTAAATGATCAAATGAACATAAAAACGTCTTTGTTCAGGCACAGGGAAGTCTGGAAATATACATAGATTTTATAGAGTTTGAACAGTGTAGGATTTAGTTAGTTAGGGCATGCACACAAACAAAATGTCAGATAAATTTTCCACAAAATAAATTCTATAAATTATGAGTAATGTTTTTCTTATTTGTCTTGCTATATTAGATCTAGAAAACAGGCTTAATTAAGAGGTTAAGAGGAAGTGGACTTTAATCTCTTCTCCATAAAAGGCAATCTCTAAATAAGAAATTCAATCTCCAGCCAAGTTTTCACATTTTCTATGGAAAGTGTTGTCTTCCAGCTTATTTCCTTTTTTAAGGCAGGAGGGAGGAAGTAATAAAAACCATCTATAACTCTAATAATTTGTTACAGAACTATAATATCATGTAGAATATTGTGTACCAACCATGATCCTCTAAAAACTAGGTAAAATATACAAATAACCTGCTTCAATATTCCCTTAAGATGCCATATAGGAGCTAAAACTCAAAAGAATGAATAAGGAAACTGCAGACATATCCAAATTGAGAGACAACCTACAAAATACCTGGCCTAATTTTTCAAGTATATTAAGGTTAAGAAACACAAAATAAGATTGAAGAACTATTCCATCTTTGACTGTGATTTTACAGAAAAACACTTTCACTCTTAACAAATATATATAGTATTTAGGGAAAACAGGAAAGAATGAATAGATAGCTAGATAGATAAGTAGATTGATCTAATAAAACATTTTTAAGGGTATCAAGTAAAACAAAAATGCATTCCTGTCAGTGATGAGAATAATAATAAGCAATTGGTAAACTATAAGCAGATGTATGAAAGAAAGAACCATATGCTATAAGAAATAAACCAATATAAATGGCAACATCTGTTTTTAAACCCTAATACATTATGACTTTAATTAGATGAATAAAAATGGAAATTTAAAGATTTCTTGGACTAAGAGCCTTTATAAATTGGTTATACTTTTTACCAATGTATGGTATTTTTAAAAATACTATGCTATTTCAATTATAAGTTAAAAAAATGAATGGGAGCTTTAAATCATAAAATAGGATGCAGAAATAAAATTTCATACATAGATAAATGCATTAAATCTTTCTTCACTGTCCTTAAAATCATAATTCTTAAACTGAAGCACTATTATCTAATGCTAAATATGATAGAAAGTTACATCAACTAACTAATAATAGTGCTTCAGTTTAAAATACTACAAGCAGCTTTGAGGTGGTTATTATATCATCCTCACTTTGAAGAGAAGTAAAGGAAGCTTCAAGAGAGTAAATACCTTGCCTAAATTTCAGACAGGTGTTATGTGGCAGACATGCAAAAATTACAAAGGCTTGCCTCCCCCTGCTCCTTGGACAGTACTGACTGTTACATGATCAAAGACTTTCCACCTTGGTATAAAGCTTGAACTTATCTATAGTATTGCCACTGCTAATTTCAATATTGCTATAGTTTATACATAATCATTAGCATTATATAATTCAGATGATATTGGTAGAAAACAATTAAAAACTAAAATATTTCTTGTCTTCTCCGTACTTGTACAAAGTGTAGAACTCAAAATACACACACACACACACACACACGTACGTATACATACAATTATATGGATACTACATTATTAATCTCAGATATCCAGTAGGTTCCAAACTAACTGGGCAATGTTTAGGCCCCGAATAATATGCTCATAACTATTGCTAATTTGTCAACTTAACTGTCCTCAGACAATAGCAAATGGTATTTGGGGCATACCAATGTTATACTGCATCTTAAGGAAGAACATTCAGCACATAGCTATACAGGAGCTGAAAAAGAGTAAAAATCTCTTTTTGAAATGAAATTTTGGTCAAGGTTCAGCTGGGGAAATCCACTGACCCACTTCAAAATTAAAATGCTGCTTTAGCATACACAGCACACACAGACACACACACACACAGGGAATTTTCCACTGAGGTTGCACAAAGTGGACATCAAAGCTCTATCAATGACACCCCAAATCACCATCCCCAAGGCCAGAATATGCATGCTGAGTTCAGGCTGCTCACTGATTACCATACATTTTTTTGAGCCTTAAATCTTTAAAGAAAAATCATGATTATAAGAAAGCCAAGTTTGTAATTATAATAGAATGTCATAATCATTTACAAGAAGTCATCTCACTTTTTTTTTTACAGTGAATATTCCTGAGTTAATATTATATATGTAACCATCAAAACAGTACATTTTAATTTTCAAAATGGTATCAATTTAATGTTACGAAGAAACAAAAGGCAAATCATTACTTTCATTACTGTAAACTTTGAGTCGTTTCACCCAACTCATGACAGGTATTGTGCATATCATATAATGTCATTATGGTATAAAGAAAGTTTTTATGTTATATCTGCTTTTACTCACCAGTTGTTTCCACAATGCCTTCTAGGATGACGACAATCTCGAACTGTTCAGTTTGCATGCTTCGCTGGGATAGGTCATAAAAGGGGCTTTTGGCATCGATCACGTGGCAAATTGTGAGGGGGGACACAAGAAAAAGTTGATCTGCCCCTGTACTAAAACCTACATCCAGTTCAAGTTGGTCAAGGGGAAGGAACTCACCCTCAGGTGTCTGCCGAGACTAGACAAGCACACAGAAAAAGAGAAGAAATCACCACTTGTACTGAAATTTTCAAGGCAGCCCAACAGTAATTTACATCATTGCCAACATTCTGCACTATCAATCATCTGCAACAAAATCCAAACAAATCATTATGCAACTATGTTCTAGCAAATGGGCCGAAATCCCACATAGCTCATGCGGAACATACATGCATTATTTATAATACACAACTTGCTATAATTACCATTCCCTAACTCATGAGCTTTGGAGAAATGCCTGGTCCAACAATGGTTGTTAGCACAAACTGTGGAACTGAGTGTGCATGTGCTGCTGCTTGACAGCAATCACTGCAGGATAACTCATTGCATGCCAGATATTTTTTCTCTCAACAAAGCAAATAAATAAGTAGTCAATTCTTACGGAGTTTCTTAAAGCTGACAAAGATTGACCATCATTTAGAAAGAGATTTATTGATTATTAAAAAGGAAAACACAATTTATTTTCCAGACCTTCAAAAAGTAAAAAAAAAAAAACATATAAAATGAAATAGAAGAGTGAAGCTGTCCTCATATTAAGCTATGTTATGTACACAAGAGCTTACATAATAAAAATAAATGGCAGATGTTGTTAGCTAATGGTTTTCGAACTCCTACTAATAAACCTCGTTATAAATATTTGCTTCTCTGTCATTTCATGACTTTTAAAACACAGTGAAAAATTGTGCTAAATTGAACTTTCCTTAATCAAAATGCAATTTCAAAAAAAACTATACCTGAGAAACAATTTAATAAAATCTTTATAAGGTAGTGGCATTCAGTTTTGGTATAAATCACTCTAAAGCTTAATTCAATAAACTGCTTGCATGCTAGGACTCTATAAGAAAATTAAATATGACTATTAAAAATTAACAACCCATGAGAGTAAACTTACTTATCTTCCTTTTCTCTTCTTTTTCATTTTATTTTCCATATCTATCACATATAATAATCATGTACAAGCAAACATATATGTTTATGTAATTATGGTGGTAAAATAAGGGCTGGGTAGTTAGGATTAACTACAGGAAAAATGGGGGTAAGGGAGAGCATGCTGCTGGTCAAATAGGACTTTGATGAATCTAATATATTTTAACAGATTCCATGTAAAACTAATTTAATAACAAAACAATCTGTAAGACTGGTCTGTCCAATGAAATGATTGTTTGAAAAATTCTAACGCTCAGAGTTCCAAAAAAAAAAAAAAAAATACATTGGCTTTTTACATGCAGTAAGTGAGTCTGAAAACACTGAGAAATGTGGCTTAGCAACATGTCCTTTGTGGCAAAACAGAATGAAGGGTTCCAAATGGGTGGTGCTTTATTATGGCAACAATTGTTGCAAAGAGTTTCAACAGGAGAATTAGTCAACTAGAGAGGCTACTTTGTAGTTAGAAATATTCAGGGATACTATTCCTGTAGAAATATTCTAATGAAAGGGAGACTATTTTTCTTCTCTAACTTGTGTGTAGCTGAAAAAAGAAGACCAGGAAAAAAAATGATTGCTGACAAACAAACAAATAAAAGAGCCATGGAAAAATCTGATGGTGCAAAAATTAAAACAGCAGCTCTAGCAGCCAATGTTTGAGAAAACTAGGCGTTTCCAAGACAGCATGAAAAAGCTCCCAAAAGAGCTTTTTTGAGTCACCTGTATTTCTAAATCTATTCTCAAATTAGTAAAATATAAATGAGACCTATGTCTTTGAAACTACATGGTTGTATAACAAGTCTTGATTAATGTAACAAAATTAATGCCAAACACAAAACAAAATTAAAACAACAAAAACAAAAACCTTGTGACATTGTTCTCTCACCTACTAAGAAACAGGTGCTATATAAACACAAGGTGGTATTCTGATGTGTATAATTAATTTGGGTTTTTTTGCTGACCATTATAATTTCTGCTTTTCCTGAACTACATAGCATTGTTGACAAAATAATTCTTTTAAAAATTCAGTTTCTCATTTGTTCTAAAATAATTTTCCCCAAAGAAGATATATTTTCCTAAGTAGTATATATGTGCACAAATACCAAAATTTGTCTTCCTTTTTCATACATTTGTTATTTATACCTGTGCTTCATTCTAAAAGGCTTTAGAGTAAGCTATTACATTTTACATTCCCTAATCATTTAACAACCTATGGAAGTAAGTGGCCTAGAAGCAGGCAGGCTATCAGGAAGTTGACAACTTGGAATAAGAAATGTTTTATTTTTACCAAAGTAGTTTATTCAGACATAAGTAATTTTGGCTTAAATATGCATAGATCTGTTCCATTTAGCCTCAATATACCTTCTGATTTAAAACATTTGCTTTATACACTCAAAATTACACCTGTACTCAAAATTACCCTATCTCTACCCTCCCACCCAAATACTTTATATCCTATCCAGGTCTTTCTATTATATGACACTTTGGGAAACATGCTTTTCAATGGTTATATATTTTTCAGATAAGTGAAATTCTTTACATATGCATTGAAAATTATTTTCCAGTGGATACTATATAATTTAACCTTTAATTAAATGATAGAGGTGCTACATATATTTACAATTTTATTTTCCAAGTCCTTCTATCTTTATATTAGGCCACCAAATGTTTCAACCATTAATATGTTCACCTCCCTGATTTTTTTTCCTTCTTTGACGTTGTAGTATACTGGGGAGCCTCTTAATCACTGAAACTCCATAGACTTTGGCTCAGGTCAAAAGCAAAGCATGCAGTTTTAATACGGCAGGTGCCTGGAATGCTAGAATTGTTTGAAGTCTGAGCTTCTAACTACAGCCAAGTTATCTTAGCAGTGTTCAGTCACATGCTTTTGAAGCTCTCAAAAGCTATGCATGCTTACCAAAGACATTTTCAGAAGCACATACATTCTACTCTAGGCTTCTAAATAATTCTAATCTAGGCTGTCCTAATTCTGGTGCAATTCTGGGGATTAGCAGGAGGGGGAAAAAAAGGTGGTGTGTTAGTTTTAAGTCTCAACTTGTGTAAGTGGAGGGAGAGAATGTTTGAATGTTTGTTCAGGAACTGTGATACATACATGTATACGAAAGTGAAAGAAAAAATAAAGAGGAGTTATGTATGTGTCTTTATAAAATCAATTTTCTTCTGTAACTTAAGTATGCAATAATCAGCACCACTGATACTCTATCAGCTTCATATTATTTAGCAATTAACTACCATATTTCACCCAGAAATATTTGATAATATGCAGAATATTTTTAGATTAAAAACAATGTAAACTTTCTTCATTTTGTCATGGTATTATAAGAAACCTTCCATTGATAGAGCAATTTGTTGATAATGCAGTTATCGCCTTTAGCTTTATAAATGTCCTAATTCCCAAGGAAACATAGAACCAGGATTGTTTTCTAGATACAAATGTGTAAATTTATATGCTCTAGATCAACAATAATTTAAATTATTTTCAAATTCAAAGTGATTGCTAAAAGTTAAGATTAATGCAGTAAATTATTTAAATTTCTAAAAAGTTGATTACTGTTTGACTTTTATTTCATAAGAAAGTTATTTAGAATCACAAGAACTGTGGAATAAATAAGAAAGATATTTAAAGAAAGATGGTGAATAAAAATTATTAATTCTAAAAATGTAGACGATAATTTGAAGAAACTATGGCTTGAAAATGACTTCCATACAACTTCTATTTTCAATTTTATAGAGTCTTGGGAAGGAAATAAAGGTCTTTCCACCATTTAGTAATTCTTGTTGATTGCATTACAACAAATTCTGGGAGTTATAAAAATTGAAGAAATCTAGAGCTTAAAATTTGTTTAAATAAATTAATTGTTTAAACTGTCCAAAAAATTATAATGTGAACATCAGGCACTTTTTGATAATTCTGTACAATTTTGGTTGTGGCAATAATTTTGAAGTTACTTATTTTACATATATATATATAATTTACCATTAATATTTCAATTATTCACATTTTCATTTTATGTAAATGGCCTATGTGTAGAATTTAAGACTTGTGCCTCAGTTTATCATTGTTTGTACTAATTTCAAAGAAGCAATTCATGTCAAAGGACTTAGAACTTTCTGAGAGCCTCAAAAGAGGCCTACAAGATAATCAACTACAATTCTGACTACAGGTGGAAACAGAATCAAAAGTCACAGGTGCCTAGAAGGGACCATCATTGTCATGTACTTTGCAGACAAACAGCCTTTATATTACAGAGGGTAAATGTTAAGGGCTTATTCAAAGACAGAAAGACACACACACACACACACACACACACAAACACACACACATACATATACAGACATGACCCTAGCATACACATTTAGTACTGCCCTGGCACAAGCTGATCCATATTTGTCCTCCTTTCTTCTGGCAGATATGTGGCCAAGTGTCTACGTTCATTTGTCAAGGCCACATTTCACCAATGTAATCCATATCTTTGTTCCCTCTCTCTCTCCCATCTCTAATCTGTAACTGTGTTCTTTCCTAGCTTGGAGTGAGGTTTAGGGAATTTTGAATAACACGTTTAATCACTACTGTCTGATACCAGACATTTACCTCTATCATATTCTAAAGCTTGATCCATGCCTCACCACCTTTCACAAGTCCTTGCTGGAAAAGGGCCCACACGGCCAGTGGTCTGGGAAGGAAAGGAAAGGAAGCTAAGACAGAAAGAGTAAGCCATTCTTACATACCACCTCCCCATTTTATCTGTAATTTCATTTATTCTCTTTATATGTGTAATATGCATATGTGTATGTGTGTGCATGCTGAATATATGCTGCAGTCATAAAGAAAATTACATGGAATGAGGTCAGAGTAATATCTGACAGCTAACATTGGGAAATGAGCCAAATACGGGTACCAGGATCAGGAGCGAAAGTACCTTGTAACCCAAAGCAGTTATGGCAATGGCTTTGGTCCCCAAACCAAAATTTAACTAGTCAGGTAGAGGAAAATATAGACCTAGAAGTTTATTGGGATTGTCTACAATTACACTGTATATTTATTTGGACTCCTGAAGCTTGAAATTCCATGAATATCAAGTGGAAAAACTATGATCCAAAGTCAAGTCCAAAATAAGGATTTTTATTGCTGATACAATTAACACAAAAAAAGTTCCATTTTATGAAAAGAACATTTCTTATAGAATGCAATGTAATTTATCTTATAATAGATTATGTGGGGCTTTCATACAATTCAAATGAAAGAGCAGCTTTATTAATTCCTTGAGGGTCTTTTGTGGCATTTATAATACCCGAGGACAGGCTTTGTAACCCTACTTGCACATTTCCTCCTACTCAATAAATTCTCTCCAATCTATCAAGTGCTTTTTCCTCCTCTCTTTATCATTTGTTCTTACCTACTGCTGTTTATTTGTGGGTCTTTATGTCCCTGATTTCTGTTCACTTTTTCTTCCCTGAGCACAAGCCAACCTTTACTTTTCAGGAATCACATTAAAAATAAAAAAACAAATCAAACAAAATATGTTATTATATTTTAAAAAGAATAATAATTATATATTTTAAAAAGAATCCAAGTACTATACTTATTAGAGAATTAGTATACTTGTGTCAGAGAAGGAAAAGCTAGAATAAATAGGAACTGTGTTAATTTTAAGGATATAATGAACCTACATAAAGAATTCACAAACCAATATAGGATCTAGCTCCTGAGCATTCTGAGATACTCAGCCTTAGACCCCTTGAATATTTTTACTAATGGCCTAGATAATGGTCAGAAGAATAGGGCCTTTTTAAAATATAGATATTCATTTGTGGATTTTATTTTTGTAAAGGAGGGTAAATAATGCATCAATATTAAAAGCAAAGTTCAAATTGGCAACAGTCAATTGGTGAAGAGTCTTAATTATAAAATTAAGATCAAACTGAGTCAAAAACGTAATCACATTTAAGTGCAAGATATGAAATTAAAACAAATCAATCAATATATGAGAAAACTGCAGGAAGCCTGTGATTCTGGAATCATTGTGGTTAGATTAGCAAAATGTTGGAGGATAAAGAGCTTAATGGTCTTTCAGACAACCATTTTTTTTATTGCATCAGCACTTGATAATAGTCATATGGAGAAACAAGACAACATCCAATTTGGAGTATTTTACATATATATATATATATATGTGGAGGATAAAAAAAAGTGAGCACAAAAATAACATATCTGATGTTAGAAGAGGAAAGGAATGTACTCTGTTACTTTTGACAAGTGAAAGTTAAGGATTGCGCAGCTGACCTCTTAGGAAAGAAAGAGGATGACTATTGGCAATAAATAGAACTATAAAGAAGATTATGTTTCCAGAAAATTAATCTTTATCTTTTAGTTTCAAAATATGAACACAACCATAGTTTATTTTATGCTTATATAAAAAGTTGTGTACTGGCTGAATGAATATAACCATACATATGATGTCATTGAGATAATAAATTTGTAATTTCTTGAACAGTGTATCAAAGAATAGTAATTAACTCTTGCCCTAACAAGTTGTATGTCTAAGTCAATCAACCATTCTTATTAGGTTGGTGGAAAGGAGTAAATAAGACTTTCGAATCCTCTAAACCCAACACTAAACTATAGGGTTCAACATTACAGCTACTGGTCTCAACGTCCTAATCCAGGCATTCTTATAAAAACTTTCAACTGGATCACAAACTAACTTAGCATAGCCATGATACTAGTTAGTCCCTATTTTCTGGGTAAAGCATAAAAAGAAAAGAAGACAACTAAACTAAATGGAAAATTCAAGTAAAAAATCAATATGGCGAGGAGAGGAAGAAAGAAAGAATATTCATGTTAAAACAGCTGCCTATATCTATATTTATAGTTCAATCACAGATTTTCATGAGGAACTTCAAACTATAGCCTTTGATTTTTATTTAATATACTTTCTTTTTTTCTGAGTAGAGTAAGCTCTGACCCCTCCAGGCATAAACCTGAAAGATCTACATTTGACTACTGAAAGAAATTTTAGTATTTGTAAGGCTGGAAGACAGGAATAGAGATGAAATAAAAAGTGCTTTCATATAATGAAAAGCATAATTAAAAATTCAGCCCAGAAGTTTTACAAAAAAACTTCCATCAAAAGTTAGGCATTTTAAAACTATTATACATGAAAAATTTCATAACAACAAGCATTAGAAAGCTATGCCCATGTTCTTATTGTCTTCCCAAGAATCAAAAAGTGCTTGATAATTAGTAAATAGAACTTTTATATTTATCTAAAGAAATTTTTATTTAGCAAATAAGAAAACAACAATAGAAAAAATTTAATGAAATTAAATTAGGTGATAGGAAAAGCATATATGACCTATTGTTACTAGTACTAAATATTATATTGGATTTTGTTGCCTTAAAAATTCTACACATTCGGCATTAAAGACATATAAATTTTGCATTTAAACTGTCAAATCGGGGTTAAAAGGGAGAAATTGTGTGTAATATAGAAGAAGAAGAATGTATAAAACTGATAGGGACATATTATTACTTCAAGATTTTGTTATAGCTTCTCTTTAAAAATACAGTTGACTGTTTTAGGTCACTTCATCTCAGTCCCTAAGAGAAAATGAGAGCAAATTGTTAAAGCCAAATCTCCCCTCTAATTTTGCTGAATGTTATTATTTCCCCAATAAGACATGACCCCTTTTTAATGAAGTCTAAGGAACAATGAGAACTACAATAATTCATTTAAATTATCATGGCTACAGGAAAGATTAACTTGAAACAAACTACACTAACTGGCTAGCTGAAGAGCTACCCACAGATCAACCCTTTCCCCTCACAAAAAGCAGGAGAGAATTTCACCATAATTTTGTTTAAATATAAATCGATGCCACAGGTAAATCGTGTTTACTTCTAGCACTGACATCTTCCTAGCAAATCAAAAGTAAGCGACTTTATAAGAATATTACATATATTATTTTAATGAGATGTTTTTATCACCTTGTGTTAATATAGCACCTTGCTCCAAATTTGTCACGACTATAAATCTTTCATCTTTTTAATTAGGACACTCTTTATAGTATATATTGTATATTTCCTTAGGCAGAAAAATTATTATCAGTACCCTGCACCAGTGTAGAGACTGGGTGCTTCAGAATCATTGCATTAAAAAAAACCTTTGCATTAAAAAAAGAAACAAAACTAATATATAGGTTAATCCTAATTATGACTGGCTTTGTTGAAATAAAATGTAAAAACAGCTATAAACATCAAAAATATGTTGTCTGGAACAAACATCTGTAATTTAAAAAGTAGAGAATGCCTATAAATAACTTTTAATGTCTAATTTTCAATTTCCATTACATCAATTAATATGGTAAACTCCTCTTCAGTAAGTCTCAAAGTGATACATAAACATGGATTCCTTGAACAGAAACCTTGCCACTATAAAAACAAAGTGTTCCTATCTGCCTAGTAGGCCTAACCTAAAGGAAGAAATGCTATATTGTGGTCTACGCATAGATACAGACACATACAATTACCTTTGTAATAAACATACCTACAACACAACTGCTCAGCTTGATCTGACAAACTGCTTGGTTCAAACAGTGGTCAACAACAATACACTAAGTTAATTTTTTTTAATTGTATGCAGTTCACTGAAATTAATTATAAATGAATATGATCTACCCAAATTATGTATTCATAGTTACCTTGATGAACATTTACATCAGAACCAGGTTGGTAATTATCCACTATGGTATACAAAATTTAGTTTATTTACTGTATGTAACACAGTAAATATGCATAGAATATGAAGTGACAAGACAAGTGAACTGCTTGAATTTAAACACTTTACTGAGCAACTTGGTCAGGGATAATTATGGTAAGATCTTGTAAGTGAATAATGAAAATGACACAAGAGCAAAACTTTTAAAAGCACATTGGATCCCTTTTAACTACAACATTAAGTTGGGGCTGTGTAAAACAATATATACTTGTGGAGTGGAAAATAAATTTAAAAGGCAAAATCTCAAATATTGAGATCAGATTTTCATTTTATTAACATTAAATTCAGAATCTGGCTTCAGTTCTCTATGCAATCTCAGATAAACATTTTTCATTGTATGAAGTATTTATTTAAGGTTTTTTTTTCAATTTATGAACATCTGAAAACTACTGAGAAAAATACCTCTGGGGAAGAATATGAATTGTAAATCACACACAGAGACAAACAACTGGGCTTTAAGCCTTCCTTCTCATACTCTAATTGGATGAGTGATTAAGAAGCAATTCTCTTGTTTGTGGTGGTGCCCTCTAACGACTAGACGGACCTTGCTTTAATAACCACTCCATGTGCAATTTGTTTTAGCATTTACATCGCTGATGGTAGGAAGCAATCTTCTTTAATGGATGCTGAAAGCTTCAAGTGAAATCTGTAATTGACAAAGGCTTCATAGAAACAGGCAATTAAGAATAAAATTAACAAGAGGCTCTACAGGAAAAGCACTCAAGCTTTCATAGAACAGGTCTCTAGGAAAATGTTTAGTAAAAATAAAAATTTTAAAGAACCAAGTGTGGTTTCTTCCACTTTATTATCTGCTTCCTGGTTCTGTGTGTTTGTTAAAAAGATAGAGTTCAAGACATTGGGTCTAGAGGAGTAATCCGCCTCCTAATATTATTAGGGTGAAAAAAAATGAAAGAAAAAAAATAAGAAAAGCCCATCGTGAAAGTTGAGGCAAGTTCAACACCTATTTCTTCAAAATAACAGCTGTTCAGGTGCGTTCTAGTACCTCGCATTGAATGGGGCAGTGTGTCGACAACAAATAAAATCGCTCTGAAGAGCAAAGCAACAAGGACAGGAAGGCAAACAGGGCACTAATTGCCCTCAAGGCTCCAGGAGGCAACACCAGTCCTCAAGTGTTACTAGTCCAGAAAGTGATCAAGCACATCCGAAATGACGAATATAAACAAAAGCGCGACAGTGCGTGGGAAAAGAACAGAACTGTCAACCGTGTTCTTTGCCCAGTCCTCCAACCCCCACCCCTCAAAAGGAAGTTTACCTGTGGCGATAGGTAGAACCAGGGGAGGGGGCTCGGGCTGGTTCTCAGGCGAGTTCTTTCCCGGGTTTGGGGGACGCAGGTCTCCCGGTGGGGAAGGGGCGGGGAGCACTTACTTTGAGCAGCTTGCAGCGGATCTGCGCGGAGACCATGTGGCTGTTGCGCAGGTTGCCCACCCGGAACATAAGCGTGAGTTTTCCGTCCCTCATGGAGATCACCGCGTGCTCGCTGAACATGAGGGTCTCGGCGCGCTTCTTGGGCTGGGACATCTTGATGAACATACAGCCGATGAGGAAGGCGTCCACGATGGAGCCCAGGATGGACTGGAAGAGGAATAGGATGATGCCCTCGGGGCACTTGTCGGTGATGTATCGGTAGCCATAGCCGATGGTGGCCTCGGTCTCAATGAAGAAGAGGAAGGCAGAAGGGAAGTTATAGACATTGGCCACGCAAGGCGTGTAGTTACCGACGTGGGCTTTGTTCAGGTCGCCCCGAGTGTAGGCGATCACCCACCACATGGACGCCATGAAGAGCCAGGCCACGGTGTAGGTGAGAATGAAGATGAAGAGGTTCCAGCGCCACTTGAGGTCCACCAGCGTGGTGAAGAGGTCCGAGAGGTAGCGGCTCGTCTCGCTGCCCAGGTTGCCGTGCTGTACATTGCACCGGCCGTTCTTGTCCACGAACCGCTGCCGCTTCTTCTTGGGCACAAGCTGCTGCTGCGGGTCCTGGCCTGGCCCCTGGGGCTGCAAGCCCGAGCCGCTGGACGATGTGGTCACTACCTGGTAATCGTCCCCAAATTTCCTTCGGAGTGCAGACATAATACGAAGGGGCGAGCCAGATTCAAACGCGAAGCGAAGGCGCAGGAGCTGGGCGCTGCAAACTAGCACCAATAAGGAGGTGGGGGCGGGGGAGGAAAGGGGGCGAAGCGAGCGCTCCTGGGGTGGGGGGCGCACCCGGCAGGTAGCTGCAGTCTCTGCCCCCTGCAGACGCCTCTCCTTCTCCCCTGGGACGGAGGCTTTCCTTCCAAGGTGAGTCTTGAAAAAGTGTTCTCCTGCCCTCAAGGCAGGGGGGATGCAAGGACCCGGAACCCAAGCGCAATTTTGCCTCCAAGCTTTCCGAGGCTCCTCTTTTCCTTCCCCACCACCGGCATCCCGGGTCACCTCTTGCTTCCCCACGGCCCTCCTGATTATCCTGCAGTGCCCCCAAACTGACTGCTTAAGATTAATGAGTTGACAAGCGAGTCCCAACCCACCTGCCAACTCGCTGGCTGCCTAAGAAGCTGCCTCTACCTGCCTGGACCAGACCCTCCCCCCTCCCCGCCGCTCCCCAATCTCCCGCCCCCTGGGACCGCTCCCCGCACCCCTGAGCACCTGCCTCCTATCTTTTAGCCAAAATCCCGCCCAAAGGCATGTCTGCCGGGCACTGGTGCAACGCCCCCTACCCACGCCCTCCGGGCTCAGATTCCCGGTTCCGGACTCCAGAGACCTGTCAGCCTGGCCTCCCCAGACCGCCGAGTTTCCGCGGGCCCCACCGGGGCCCTCCGGCGGACCCTCAAGGGCCCGCAGGCCTCCCCCGCGCTCAGCGGAGACACGGCAGTGCGCGAAGCCTGGGCACTCACCCAGCGGGAGAGGGCAGGAGGCGGCGCGGCGGGCGGTAGCGGCAGCCTGGCCTCGCACTCTGCGCTCACAGCTGTTTTCCTCGTTCCCACTTTTCCTGGTGTACCACGATGGGCGCCAATGCAGGTCCCCCAAGCTCCGCACCTCCGTGAGGGCACCGCGCTGTCCCTGCCAGAAAGATCCTTGGCGCACAGAGCGCTGACTGACTCGAGCGGGGGACTCGTGGGTTCCCTGGCGCTGTGCCCTCCTTCCAGGCGACAGCGGTGCTGCTGGACGGGGTTCGAGCCTTGGGCTGCCGGTCAGACTTTCAGGTTTAACAGTAGCGCCGCTCCAGCTTTTCCTCTGCCTCTTCCTTCTTCGGTCCCCCACTCCTTGTCAGCGCCTCGGTGGCCCCGGGTGGAAAACGCGAGGCGGAAGCCGGGGCAGCAGGAATGTGGTGTGTGTGGTGGTGCGTGTGATCAGCTGCAGAGCCGCGCTAGCCCCGCCTGTCCCTGCCTTCCCCCGCTGCTCCACCAGCCTGAATTGCACCTCCGAGCCTCAGTTGAGCCTGCAGTGTCTGGCAGCTCAGGAAAAGCGAGCCCCTCCAATGAGAAGCGGCTCTAAATCTGCTCCCAAACGCCCGCCAACTCTCCTTCCTCGCCCCCTGCATCAGTCAGAAAGCCCCCAGCAAAAAGCAAATGCTGCTCTCTGAAAGAAGAGAAGTACAATGTGTCTCTGTTAACTGGGCACTCGTCTAAACGGATGCCTGGATTTGGGGTTGCATCATAAACAGAGATCCCAACTGGCTTTGAGATAGGCATTTTCAGACCTCAAAGTTGCAGGAAGCTTAAGGGGCCTTAGGATGAGAACAGAAAGGAGGGAGACCACTAACAGAAATCCTTTCTGGAAATGGCTCTATTAGAAAGGCTCAGAATATCTAGAGTTAATGTGTGTCTGTAATTGAGGGAAGAAGGCTGGATTTTAATGGCCCCAGCCTGGCAGTTAACTTAATGGAGGGGCAAAGTGCAGAAATAGCTA
The DNA here is from genome assembly GCA_963573385.1 of Cacajao melanocephalus. Classification (NCBI taxonomy): domain Eukaryota; kingdom Metazoa; phylum Chordata; class Mammalia; order Primates; family Pitheciidae; genus Cacajao; species Cacajao melanocephalus. The sequence goes on along the minus strand of CAUYLG010008612.1, from coordinate 54,402 downwards.
ATAGAGTGCCCATGAGTAAATACCAGCTTGTTTATCACATTTCATGTTTGCTTTAAAATGCCAAGATATCTTATGGCATATTTCAGTCAGCCCGGATACATGAGGTTGATTTTGTTAGAAAATCATCAAATCATGGCATTATAAAAGCAAAAGGCTGCTATCAGACTCCCACGGAAAGGAATATAAGTACATAATCACTCTATGCATTCTCCACCAATAGGTACTCCTTTGTACCTCTCTACTTCTAAACCAACTGCAGGAAAGTGCATGTCAGGTTGTCAGCCATAAGCAGGGGACTCTTTCACTGCTATTTGGTTAAAATGTCTATCCTCAGTTAGAGATGCTTCTCCTGCCAGTTTTCTGATAAAAGGTCAGTAACTCCCTGTTTGTTCTCTTAAGATTACATAAGAAGGGAAAGTGACACCGTGGGAAGTGGAAACTTCTCCGGTCCTGGAATCATAAGACCTGATTTGAGTCGCATCTGTGCCATTTACAAGCCGTGTGACCTTGAGCAAGTAGCTGAACAACTTTGAGACGTAATTTATTCCCCTGAAAAACTGGGAGTTTAAACATTTTCTTAGTGCTGGTATGAAAAAAGAGAGTAAATGTGGTTTTATTATTTCTGCTATGAAGGATGTTATTTAGTGGGCTATAAAGTTGCAACAAGGCTGAGAAGAGATTACAAATGAGCTTTTGCAGTTGGCACCATGCTGTGAACCAGCACCTATATTCTCATCTCATCTCTGACTACTCTCCCCCAAGCTCATTATGCCCTTGGCAGCCTGGCTTCTTTCAGTTCCTGATACACACCAAAGCATAGCTCCACCCTTGGGCCTTTGCACTGTATGTGTTCCTTCTGCCTGGAAAGTTCTTGCTCTGCTGCTCCATGCTGCTGGCTCCTTCAATCATTCAACTCTCAACCTAAATGCACCCTTCTCAGGGAAGTCTTCCCTAGCATCTGAGATATTCCCATCACATCAACCTTGTTCATCTTCCTCATCACACTTTTTTATAGCTACTGTTTTCTTCATTTGTTTGTTGTCTTTCTCTTCCACCATTTTCAGCTGTAGAACGTAAGCTGTACAAGGGCAAGGACCTTGCCTGCCTAGTTCTCTGCTACGTCTCCAATACCTAGAAAAGTATCTATCACATACTAGGTCCACAATAAACATTTATTAGATCAATAACATGTGCCTATCTATATCACTGTAAACTCTACATGCATTGAAACTCTCTGAGTAATACAGAACTAAATAAAAGTAATGACTAAATCAGATCACTTGTATGACAATATAAAAAACATGTAAGTTTTTGTTTAAAAAGAGCAATACTTTCTATGCTTGTTAGCTTTAGAACTGATATTCAATCAGGTTCCAAGTCTTTTTATTGTTATTGCTGCAATATTTCTCGTAATTACTCCTCTCTTTAAAAAAAAGTCATTACCCTTCTTCAAATTCTCATTTTAAGTAGGACCAAACTCAAATAAACTTTGTCTTTATTGGATTTTTCTCTCCTTCCGACTGCCCTGGATAGTACTACTAGAACTCTCACTTTAAACCATGTGCTTATTGGTATAGAAAATAAAAATTCTCCAGTTATTTCTTCTGGAAGCTTTTAAACATTCCCACTTTTTGAAAAACAAGTTTTCATGAAAAACCTTTGCCATTTTCTAGCAACCAAATTTATAAACAAATAAGTTTATGCTTCAAGAGACATGGTCTAATCTAATCCTCTCATTTTAGAGGTCAGCAAATTGAAGATAGAAAGGCAAAATAACTTGTTCAATGTCACAGGCTTGATAAGTGAAAACTGAGATTTGACCCCAGAACCTAGATGTAGAACCTAGATGCTCTGCCATTCCTTACAGGCAGTGGCAGAGTGAGAAAAGAGCCTTGGATTCCTGATCCATGGTGAGGGCTTTCTTCCTTTATAGGCCTAGCTTCTCATCATGCTGGTGGAATCTAAGATCCTCCAACATATGGCATAATCTAGCTTTCCAAATTATCTCCTACCTTCCTTTTAATGTGCATTTTTCTCTAGCCAACTTTGACTATTAGGTACTTCTCAAACATGCCCTCTATTTAACTTCATTTGTTCACTTATGTCTCATCACTTAAAATATCTTTTTTTCTACACCTGAAAAGTACAAATTATAGGCACTAGTATGTAAGGAAAGGGAAGGATTTCTTCACATTTTATTTCAATTGCTATTGCTGTCATGAAGTTTTTCCTTATACTCCCACTAAGAGTAATATATCCCTCCTCTGAACTCTCATTTCCCTAAATTTCCAATATGGCATTTTTCATATTCTAACTTGTATTTCAGCTTAGAATTTACCAAAAAGAGTATAACTAATATGAAAGAAAAAATCCCCTATGAGGACCCTGAGCATTGACTTCTTTATAATTTGGTACCACCTTGTACTCCATGAACCAAACTGGCCTTGCTCATGACAAACATTTGACAGTTTTAGAGATAACCAAAATTTTTTAAGAGCCTACTTTAATGTGCCAGGTAGTGTGCTTAGAACTTTTAAGGTTAGTATTTACATTATATAGGTAGAAAGACAGTGAAGCAGAGTTTCCAAAACACATCTGCCTATTGTCAAGGTTTCTATTCTTTTAACGACACAGTCCTGCCAGGGAAGTTAAATATTTTTAAGGATGCCATTGTGTCATACTTTAAATGTGACTGAGGCTTTGACCTATTTGTGACATTGAGTCCAACTCTTTGAAAATGTTCACAGATGAACCAAACTCATCTTTTCCTGTGAGGGCAGCTGCTTCCAGGATGAGGTTCTGGAGGGCAGCCAGCTCTGCGGTGCAGAGGCCAGGCGGATGTGTGGGGAATGGATGATAGAAGGCCTCCTAATCAGGTGCTGTCTGATGAACTGAAGTAAAACACTGCAAGCAGAATGGGTCAAAGGAGAGAGAGGCATACAATTTCAGGCCAGGCCACAAAGCCAGGAAAAATCTGGAAAATATAACTGCACAATACAAAATCATCTGGAGTCTAACATTTAAAGATAGGGTGGTAAATTACGAGAAGACTACCATACAGTTCATGAGGGTGGGGGGGATCAAAGCTATATTTAACAAACTCGGCTAAGAGAAAGCTACATATTTATTCTGCCTGGAAAGTACTTCTGGCAATGTCTTATTTGCTGTGTCCAAAATTAGTAATATCATGAATAACTATAACTTCAGAAATGAAGGATATAATTCTGTGTTTTATACTAAAAAGACATGACTTTGTACATGCACTTATCCTATTATGTAACTGAACGGTGTGGGGAAAAGAGTATACCTAATATGAAAGAGAAAACCTCTGCCCCTGAGAAGTCCACATTCTAAAAATGACTTAATCGGCCAACTGTGACAAAAGCAAGGCTTTGAACATCTCAGTATCCCTGGAGTCTGTCTTCTCGTCATTCACTTATTGCCACTGTGACATACCACATGACAGTCTGCATGGCCAGAAATATTAATTACTCTCTGGGGAAGATGGTATTATATTTAATACTCCTTTACTCCTAATCCTAACATTCTCCAAATGTACAATGAAGAAATGGGCAGGCCTGGGGATCTAATGCTTTCATGCTTCAAAAGGTGACACATTCCCATTGCCACCATAAGTTTTGCTATATCTGGGAAGAGGTCACTCTTTGAAATTCTATATGCAATTTTGGGAAATAGAATGGTGTTCCTTTTTTTTATCCTCCTAAAAAAGAATACTGAAGTTATTTTCTCTCTTGCCAAAAAGAGAAGAAAAAAATGAGAAGGAGAAATCAGTTTGAGATTTGATTGCGCAGACGTGAGAACAGAGGCATTGCCATACCATGGCAGATGACTCATCCAGCCTTTAATCTTGGCTCCAAACCCTGGCCTCTGCCTGAGGATTCGGAGAAAGGCAATATGCCATTCTGACTTGTAGACCATTTATTTAGCAAGGTTCTCCTGACTTAAACCCTCTCTTTACTGCAAAGCTGTACATTGGAGTATTCTGATTTATGAAAGAATAAGGACTTTTAAAGTCTTCAAGAGCTCAACATCTGTTTAAAAAGAAATAATTGTTTCATCAGACCTAAAGATTTTTTGGCAGGGCCTCAGGGAAAAATAACAATTTCCTATTCTCTTCTATGTACATGGAAGTTATACTGAGGATTTCTTTCCTGAGAACATCAATGAAGTCCCAGATGTCAAAATATGTATAAGAATTTTGCTTGATTTAGTACAATAAACATTTAATGTGCGCAAACCATGTATCTAGCACTATGCCAAAGTTTGTGCAGATCAGAAATGATGAAGACATTATGTCAACAAAATATGTTATGATGATATATTTTTTCAAAATAATAATGACAATAGTAATAATTAATACAATGTAGTAAGTACCTAAAGAAAGAGGACTGCTTTATTTGCAGCCAGAGGAACAAGTGCCTTCAGGAAATATTGCTCTGGCTAATGGGAGTTTTCCAAACCTATTAAACTGGAATCACTTACACATGGTTCAGCATTAAATTATTTTCATAAAGTAGTCTGAGCAGAGATAGATTTTTAATGACAAGATTTTTAAGGGGTAAGATTTTTACACAATTTGAATAAAATAAGAAATAACTTGTAATCATGTTATAGAATCTTTCAAACATGTATTAAAATTCTGGGAGAAAAATACAAACAGTAGATTTTAGAGGTGGTAAAATTTTCACTGTAATTTTCTGTGTATGTGTATACAGTAAAAGATTGAAATTATTTTTCAATAATTGGAAAAAAGTAATACAACTTCTAAACAATGTTTAAAAATATTAAGGCAGATAATAATGTCAACACAGTTTATGTGGGAAGCAGATGCTGAGAGACAGTTGAGAGAGGAAGTTTCTTAGGGTGCGATGCCTAAGAAAGATAAAAGGGGAAAGAAGAAAACGAAGCAGAGGGAGCCTTCAACTCCGAAGCAGAGCTGACACCCATGAAAGGAAAGATGGAGAGGTGCAGGAAAAATTGAGTAGAGAGAGACTCAGACAATGATGTAAATCACATGTAAGTCAGATAAAGTCTTGACTAACCCAATGGGGAGCTCCCAAGCCCAGCTTGCCCATTAAAAGAGTACCACATTGGGCAAAGATGTCCTGGTCCTAATGGCCCTCTGAATTGTCAGTGGCTAGGAGCTGTGTTTGCCTGTGCTTGTCTTCAGCTGAATGCTGCATTAGATCTGGAAAGGTGCTGCAGCTGGAGGCTGTGAGCTAAGTGCATGGCCTCCAGGTGAAGGGCAATCTCTTCTTGAAGGAATATCCAGTGGCATATCTGCATGGCTTCCAAACAGAGTAGAGAAATGGAACTTATTGGTGTCTCTTCAGAAGTTTTGTTACAAATATCCAGAAATGTTTCTATAATCTAATCAGCTGATTATGAATGTATGCATAAGTCTTTAGTTTTGGTGCGATCATATAAATCCCATTTTGTGGGGTGAGGGGTGACAGGGATATAGGATATAACACATAGCTATCCATGTTCATCTTTGTTTTGATTATAGTTGTCTAGAAGACATACATATATCTATGTAACTTTCTTTAGCAACCTCCAGTATAGAGGCTGCATTAAGACTGCATGAAGGAGAGGGAGAGAAGGGAGGAACAGAACAGTTGGACAATATGACAGTGATAGGAAATAAGGGAGAAGCCTATAAAGCAGGAAAGACCCTCAGTGACAAAGGGGTAGGGAACAGAACTCAAACATTTCATGGCAGGTAACCCAGGTTAGCATAGTAAATAGAATGGTGAATACAAAAGGAGAATGGTGAATATAATTTTCTGAAATAAAATTGCTGTATTTATAGTATTTAGCCGTGCACTGGAATCACCTCAGGACTCCACTCCCAATCAATTACATGTCTGGGGGAGGACCCAGGAAACAGTATTTTTAAGAAGCTCCATTGGTGATTCTTACAGCACAGCTAGAATTATGAAACTCTGATCAATGGGAACAGCATGCCTGTTAGCAGAGGACCTTCCCTGGGAAATGTCACACACAGAAGCACCATCAATCTTCCTTCCTCACTCCTGAGAGCTCTCATTCTTTGGCACCAGGAACAGTTGCAAGTAGTAAACCCTGATTCCCTGCTCTCTCTCACAAATCGCAGAAGTCCAACATATGGTTATAAACCTTTGTTCCCGGGAGGATCTTCCCCTCAGTGGAAAAGCAACTGGGAAAAGCAGGAGACACTGGACAGTGACTGCAGTTTCATCCAATCCCACCACCCATGCAGGTATAAATAATCAACATGGATGGGGGAGTCTGGAGCCACTGAATTGTAAAGCCCATAAATGTTTAAATTTCTTCTATTAATGTTTCTGTTTTCGTGTATGTGTGTGTAGAAGTTCTGTGTTTATAATTCTTACCACTGTGGATCATACTTTCTTGGGGAAGGAAGAACACAAAAATTAAAATTCTCACAAAGACTACTGTTAAGCTGGAGGAAGACCACATCACTGTGTGGCCACAAAGACAGAAAGCCAAGCCAGGTTCAATCATGTTAGTCATCTGCTCTATATAAGACAATTATTTAGAGATGGTGGGTAAAGAACAACTACAGAAATAAAAACAACTGCTAGAAACTAGAATGTCATTTTTACACACTCATTTGTAGAATTCCTCCCAGTTTTTACTCAAGGGAACTTTAATATGATTTTCATTTGGAGGAAGAACTGTTTTGAATTAACCCCATTAAATGGCCACTAAAACTCATCCACTTCCATAATTGCCCAGCCATCCTCACATCATCTTCACGATTTTCCGGGAAATAACAGAAGAGGCCCTGGGGATTATTACATTGGTGGAGTGGGAATACATTAAAATTCTCTACTTCCTTGTTATATGGTCTTTCCTCTACCCTACAAGGTGTGTGCTTGTAACTCAAATTTCCATTTAAGTAATTAGCAGTTATTATTTAAAACAAACCTGAAAATAAAAATTGTATTCATTTCATTCATAGGAAGCATCTACCTATTTATAATTACCCCATAGGTGATGTGGCTCTAGAAACATCTTGGTATTCAAATAGCCAGTTAAAACATAAAATGTAATGATTTTTTAAAGCTACTCTTTTTCCTTCTCTCATCTCTATCTACTAATTGGAACGTCTACTCTCCAAACATAGCTAACATGATTGACAGAATTCTTAAAATAAGCAAATTTCCCTATTAAAGAGGGTGAATGGATGTTAGCACTGTATCAGACACATAATATTAAGGATATACCTGCTGTTTAATATTAACATTCTGTGTAGTTTTTGTTTTGCATCAAACAGACATCAAAAAGTGAATAAAAACATGTCATCAAATTACCAAATAATGAAATAACTTCCTGGATACAAGGAAAGTTCTTTTAGCAAGTTCTTTTTAATAAAATCAAAGAATGGGGATGTAACAATTAGAGAAATGTGGAGGAAAACATAAGAAAGTTGGGAGAGGGAGGTCAAATCTCACTTCCAGCTGTCAGAAAAGTGCACATTCTTTTTTGCATTCTGTGAGGCTGGAGGTGCTGCTGATAAAATGTCCTCACATATTCTGTCAATGTCAGGATGCAAACATCACTAAATAAACCATCATGTCAAAATGTCACATAGTGATTATTTATGCTTCTTGACACCACCAATGAATGACAAGGCTGCCTCTATGGCTGTGAAAGGTTGCATACCAATTGTTAGAGGTAACATAGATGAAGGACAAAGTAGTTATCAGAATTCATTTAATCTGTTCTATTAAATTAGATATGTTCTCAGTAGCCATCACAGTAAATACTACTGTGATTCTCCTGAAAGAATGTTTCCTAAATAATTTAATGCAGAACATTTCATAATTAACATGCATTTCTGAATCTCTGCTACCATGTAGCTATTCATACTGAAAGAGAAGTGTCATTCCTTTTTCTTCTTTAATTTGTCATTGTTTTCCAGGGTTCTAGCTTTTGGAATTGAATTCGGAGTTCAAATTTTTTAAGGATAGTGCAATTATTAACGAAGTCTGGGATGACAATGTCTCAGCAAAATGTACACAAAGTGACTAAGATAGTTAACGCCTTAGTTGTTCCAATTCCATATTGCTTCCTGTTCCAAATCTACTAATGAGTAATAAGAGATTAACACTAATCAATGGGACAAAAACATGCATTATGAAAATACTCTATCAACTCAATCAGTAAAATTTGTAAGGTAATTTTACTGATTTATTAGACATTTTGAATTGTTAAAGTATAATTAAAATATATTGTTTTACTTGTGATAACCTTCCACTTTATGATGCTCAAAACACAATTCAAAGTTATATTAATTAGTGTGACTTTCAAGATCCTGTCAAAAAAGACCTGCTACTATCCTAGGATTATTGGAATGTAAATCCTTGCTTTGCACTTTCTGGCTGTGTGAATTTAGACAAATTACTAACTTTTCTGTTCTTGGATTTTCTCGCTGTTAAGGTGAAATAGAAATAGCACCTACCTCTGTGAGGTGATTTGATAAAAAGATTAAATGAGAAGATCTACATAAAGCATAGTGCCTAAGACCTGTCACACAATATTTTGATATTGATATGTGAAAAACAAATTAAAAAATGATTATTACTTGAAAATAAAATCTACATGGAGAACTTCTAATTTGCTAATAAGCCTACAGATATTTTTGTAGCCTACAGATATTTTAGAAATAAAGTAAAATTAAAGCAATAACTAAGTTCAAAAGAGTTCTATTTCCTCCCTTCTTTATTACATTATATTTTTATAAATTGGAAACTATGTTTTCTCAACTGAACTGAAATAAGAATGTGCTTGCTCTTACGCCCTATGAGTTCCCATTTTCCTGTTACTCTTTTAATGTTGGCTGTATCTGATATTTCCGTACTCTGACTTTACTATCTCTGGTTTAATAGGTACATTCATTCATTTTTATTCATGATATCTTTGCATATTGATGACAGGGGAAATCCACTTATGATCATATTCCACAACCTGGGAAATCCTTGCCTTTATATTAAAAAGAAGTGGCTTCTTAGCAGCCCAACAAACCTGTCCCCTCTCCCACTCTCAACAACCACAAAACTATAAGAAGCAAAATAAAACAAAACCTTCCTTACGTTTTTCCTGTAATGAAATGGTGAATTACTTGTGTACCAGAACACTTAAGAAGTAAGCCTGGCAAGGCACAGTGACTCATGCCTGTAATCCTAAAACTTTAGGAGGCTGAGATGGGCGGATTACCAGAGGTCAGGAGATTGAGATAAGCCTGGCCAACATGGAGAAACCCTGTCTCTACTAAAAAGTACAAAAGCTAGCCAGGCATGATGGTAGGCACCTGTAATCCCAGACACTCAGGAGGCTGAGGCAGGAGAATCACTTTAACCCGGGAGGTAGAGATTACAGTGAGCTGAGATCATGCCATTGCACTCCAGCCTGGGTGAAAGAGCGAAACTCCGTCTCAAAAAAACCCAAAATGAACCAATCAGATTCTGGGACATTTGACAGTGGATAGAACTATCACAGGTTTAGGTCTGAAGAACTGCCTGCACTTCTGAAAGGAAGAAGGGTAAGAGGAAGAGAGGAAGAGTTAGAAGGGGTGTCAGCATGAGGAGAGGGGGCCTGTCACTCTGGTAGGTGACTCTTCCCCATGATAGTCTTCAATAGTCCCAAAGCTAAACTGTCTCATGATTTTTTTGAAGCCAATGAATTACCTAGACTTCACATTCACCTTGATGTGAGGCAAAGCCAACGTAGCACTTACAGGTACAACAGCTTAAAGGTAAGGAGACACAGGAGGCAATAAACCCTCAAAACTCAAAGAACTCTTGTTGAGGGATTTAGATTGGATTAGGCCATAGGTTCAAGTCGAGTTGGAATAGTTCTCTAAGAGACGAGGGGACTCCCAGATGACTCTTGCTTTATAAATTGATTTCAGGGTTTTGTTTGTTTGTTGTTGGTTGTTTGGTTGATTCATTTCAAAATGTTTTTCTCATCAAGCCAGAGACCAGGCACTGCACCAAATCAGCTTTTCCACCATTAACTTTTCACTGTGCTCTATGTAGATTACAAAATAACCAATAGGAAAAAACAGCATTTGAAATTAAGAAATAAGGGTGGGCCGGGCTATTAAAATAACTGTGCAGATAATGATCCAGCAACACTCACTGAGTATTTCAAATAATGACTCTAGAAACTAAGCCCACCTAAGATAATAATGCACACTTAAATTGGTACTATTTAAAGGCAAAATAGTGGTACTATAAAAAGTGTCACTGATATTTCAATTCTACGTGCCTGTCAAACAGTATGAAAAACTGTAACTTTAGCCTATGCCTCAAAAATGCAAAGACTGAGATGACTGAAAACAGGTGGCTGGCAAGATGGCTGAATTGGAACAGCTCCGGTCTGCAGCTCCCAGGGAGATCAGTGCAGAAGGTGGGTGATTTCTCCATTCCCAACTGAGGTACCCAGCTCATCTCTCTGGGACTGGTTAGACAGTGGGTGCAGTTCATGGAGGGCGAGCTGAAGGAGGGTGAGGCATCGCCTCACCCTGGAAGCACAAGGGGTCGAAGAACTCCCTCCACTAGCCAAGGGAAGCCGTGAAGGACTGTACTGTGATGGACAGTGCACTCAAGCCCAGATACTGTGATTTTCCCACAGTCTTCACAACCCACAGACCAGGAGATTCCCTCAGGTGCCTACGCCACCAGGGCCCTGGGTTTCAAGCACAAAACTGGGAGGCCGTTTGGCAGACACCAAGCTAGCTGCAGGAGTTGTATTCATACCCCAGTGGCACCTGGAGCACCAGCGAGACAAAACCATTCACTCCCCTGGAAAGGGGCTGAAGCCAGGGAGCCACGTGGTCTAGCTCAGCAGTTCCCACCCCATAAAGCCCAGCAAGTGAAGATCTACTGGCTTGAACGCTGCCAGCACAGCAGTCTGAAGTCGACCTGGGATGCTCAAGCTTGGTAGGGGGAGGGGTGTCTGCCGTTACTGAGGCTTGTGTAGGCCATTTTCCATTCACAGTGTAAACAAAGCCACCAGGAAGTTTGAACTGGGTGGAGCCCACTGCACCTTGGCAAAGCTGCTGTAGACAGACTGCCTCTCTATATTCCTCCTCTCTGGGGAGGGCATCTCTGAAAGAAAGGCAGCAGCCCCAATCAGGGGCTTATAGATAAAACTCCCATGTCCCTGGGACAGAGTATCTGGTGGAAGAGGCAGCTATGGGCATAACTTCAGCAGATTTAAATGTTCCTGCCTGCCAGCTCTGAAGAGAGAAGCAGATCTCCCAGCACAGTGCTTGAGCTCTGCTAAGGGACAAACTACCTCCTCAAGTGGGCCCTGACCCCCATGCCTCCTGATTTGGAGATACCTCCCAGCAGGGTTTGACAGACACCTCATAAGAGAGAGCTCTGGCTGGCAACTGGCAGGTGCCTCTCTGGGACAAAGCTACCAGAGGAAGGAACAGGCAGCAATCTTTGCTGTTCTGCAGCCTCCGCTGGTGATACTCAGCCAAACAGGTCTGGAGTAGACCTCCAAGAAATTTCAACAGACCTGCAACAGAGGGGCCTGACTGTTAGAAGGAAAACTAACAAATAGAAAGAAATAGCATCAACATCAACAAAAAGACCCCCACACAGAAACCCCATCTGAAGGTCAAGAACATCAAAGACCAAAGGTAGATAAATCCATGAAGATGAGGAAAAACCAGTGCAAAAAGGCTGAAAATTCAAAAAACCAGAATGCCTCTTCTCCTCCAAAAAAATCACAACTCCTCACTAACAAGGGAACAAAACTGGACAGAGAGTGAGTTTGATGAATTGACAGAAGGAGGCTTCAGAAGGTGGATAATAACAAACTCCTCCAAGCGAAAGGATTGCATTGTTCCTTGCATTGTTCCTTGCATTGTTCTAATCCAATGCAAAGAAGCTAAGAACCTTGACAAAAGGTTAAAGGAATTGCTAACTAGAATAACCAGTTTAGATAAGAAGATAAATGACCTGATGGAGCTGAAAAATACAGCACAAGAACTTCATGAAGTATATACAGCATACACAAGTATCAATAGCCAGATTGATCAAGTGGAAGAAAAGATATCAGAGATTGAAGATCACCTTAATGAAATAAAATGTGAAGAAGATTAGAGAAAAAAGAATGAAAAGAAACTAACAAAGCCTCCAAGAAATATGGAACTATGTGAAAAGAGCAAACCTATGTTTGATTGGTGTACCTGAAAGTGACAGGGAGAATGGAACCAAATTCGAAAATATTCTTCAGGATATTATCCAGGAGAACTTCCCCAACCTAGCAAGAAAGTCCAACATTCAAATTCAGAAAATACAGACAGCACCACAAAAATACTCCTTGAGAAGAGCAACCCCAAGACACATTATCATCAGATTCATCAAGGTTGAAATGAAAGAAAAAATGTTAAGGGCAGCCAGAGAGAAAGGTCGGGTTACCCACAAAGGAAAGCCCATCAGACTTACAGCAGATCTCTCTGCAGAAATCCTACAAGCCAGAAGAGAGTGGGGGCCAATACTCAACATTCTTAGAGAAAAGAATTTTCACCCCAGAATTTCATATCTAGCCAAACTAAGCTTCATAAGCAAAGGAGAAATAAAATCCTTCACAGACAAGCAAATGCTGAGAGATTTTGTCACCAAGAGGCCTGACTTACAAGAGCTCCCGAAAGAAACACTAAACATGGAAAAGAAAAACTGGTACCAGCCACTGCAAAAGCATATCAAATTGTAAAAACATCAACACTATGAAGAAACTGCATCAACTAATGGGCAAAATAATCAGCTAGCATCATAATGACAGGATCAAATTCACACAAAACAACGTTAATCTTGAAAGTAAATGAGCTAAATGCCCCATTTAAAAGACACAGACTGACAAATTGAATAAAGACTCAGGATCCATCAGTGTGCTGTATTCAGGAGATCCATCTCACGTGCAAAGACACACATAGGATCAAAATAAAGGAATATAGGAAGATTTCACAAGCAAATGGAAACCAAAAAAAAGCAGGGGTTGTAATTCCAGTCTCTGATAAAATAGACTTTAAACCAACAAAGATCAAAAAAGACAAAGAAGGGCATTACATAATGGTAAAGAGATCAACTCAACAAGAAGAGCTAAGTGTCCTAACTATATATGCACCCAACACAGGAGCACCCAGATTCATAAAGCAAGTTCTTAGAGATCTATAAAGAGATTTGGACTCCCACACAATAATAGTGGGAGACTTTAACACCCCACTGTCAATATTAGACAGATTAACAAGACAGAAGATTAACAAGGATATTCAGGAATCAAGTTCAGCTCCAGAGCAAGTGGACCTAATAGACATCTACAAAACTCTTCACCCCAAACCAACAGAATATACATTTTTCTCAGCACCACATCACACTTATTCTAAGATTGACCACATAATTGGAAGTAAAACACTCCTCAGCAATTGCTAAAGAACGGAATCATAACAAACAGGGCAATCAGGCAAGAGGAAGAAATAAAGGGTATTCAAATAGGAAGAGAGGAAGTCAAATTGTCTGTCTGAAGATGACATGATTGTATATTTAGACGACCCCATCATCTCAGCCCAAAATCTCCTTAAGCTGATAAGAAACTTCAGCAAAATCTCAGGATACAAAATCAATGTGCAAATATCACAAGCATTCCTATACACCAATAATAGATAAACAGAGAGCCAAATCATGAGTGACTTCCCATTCACAATTTCTATAAAGAGAATAAAATACCTAGGAATACAACTTACAAGGGATGTAAAGGACCTCTTCAAGGAGAACTTCAAACCACTGCCCAAGGAAATAAGAGAGGACACAAACAAATGGAAAAACATACCATGTTCATGGATAGCAAGAATCAATATTGTGAAAATGGCCATACTGCCCAAAGTAATTTATAGATTCAACGCCATCCTCATCAAGCTACCATTGGCTTTCTTCACACAATTAGAAAAAAACTACTTTAAATTTCATATGAAACAAAAAAGAGCCTATATAGCCAAAACAACTCTTAGCAAAAAGAACAAAGCTGGAGCCATCACACTGCCTGACTTCAAACTATACTACAAGGCTACAGTAATCAAAACTGCATGGTACTGGTACCAAAACAGATATATAGACCAATGAAACAGAACAGAGGCCTCAGTAATAACACCACACATCTACAACCATCTGATCTTTGACAAACTTGACAAAAACAAGCAATGGGGAAGGGATTCCCTATTTAATAAATGGTGTTGGAAAACTGGCTAGCCATATACAGAAAACTAAAACTGGACCCCTTCTTTACACCTTATACAAAAATTAACTCAAGATGGATTATAGATGTAAACATAAGACATAAAACTATAAAAACCCTAGAAGAAAACCTAGGCAATATTATTCAGATCATAGGCATGGGCAAACAGTTCATGACTACAATACCAAAAGCAATGGCAACAAAAGCCAAAATTCATAAATGGGACCTAATTCAACTAAAGAGCTTCTGTGCAGCAAATGAAACTATCATCAGAGTGAACAGGCAACCTACAGAATGAGAGAACATTTTTGCAATCTATACATCTGACAAAGGGCTGATATCCAGAATCTACAAAGAACTTAAACAAATTTACAAGAAAAAAAGCCCATGAAAAAGTGGGCAAAGGATATGAACAGACACTTTTCAAAAGAAGACATTTATGTGGCCAAAAAACATATGAAAAAAGTTCATAACCACTGGCCATTAGAGAAATGCAAATCAAAACCACATTGAGATACCATCTAATACCAGTTAGAATGACAACCATTAAAAAGTCAGAAAACAACAGCTGCTAGAGAGGATGTGGAAAAATAGGATGCTTTAACACTGTTGGTGGGAGTGTAAATTAGTTCAATCATTGTGGAAGACACTGTGGCGATTCCTCAAGGATCTAGAACAAGAAATACCATTGGACCAAGCAATTCCATTACTAGATATATACCCAAAGGATTGTAAATCATTCTACTATAAAGACATATGCACACGTATGTTTGTTGTGGCACTGTTCACAATAGTAAAGACTTGGAACCAACCCAAATGCCCATCCATGATAGACTGGATAAAGAAAATGTGGCACATATACACCATGGAACACTATGCAGCCATAAAAAAGGATGAGTTCATGTCCTTTGCAGAGACATGGATGAATCTGGAAATCATCATTCTCAGCAAACTAATACAGGAACAGAAAACCAAACACCGCATGTTCTCATTCATAAGTAGGAGTTGAACAATGAGAACACATGGACACAGGGTGGGGAACATCACACACTGGGGCCTTTTGCGGGGTGGAGGGCTAGGGGAGGGATAACCTTAGGATAAATACCTAATATAGATGACGGGTTGATGGATGCAGCAAACCACCGTGGCTCATACATACCTATGTAACAAACCTGCAAGTTCTGCACTTGTATCCCAGAACATAAAGTATAATTAAAAAAAAAAAAGCAAAGACTACAGCAGTGATAAATTTATACAATCTTCTAAGAAAAATCTTTCTGCCCATATTTTAAGGCAAGACAATTTAATTTTCAAAAGTGTATTAGCCCATTTCACACTGCTATAAAGAACTACCAGAGACTGGAGAATTTACTTAAAAAGCAAGGTTTAATTGATTCATAGTCCTGTATGGCTGGGGAGGCCTCAGGAAACTTACAATTATTGGGAAAGCAGGAGAAGCAGCAAGCACTTTCTTTACAATGGGGCAGAGAGAGAGAAATTGTGTAGGGGAAACTGCCACATTTAAATCATCAGACATCATGAGAACTCCCTCACTATCATGAGACCAGCATGGTGGAAACTGCCCCAATGATCCAATCACCTCCCACCAGTTCCATCCCTCTAGGTGTGAGGATTACAATTTGCGATGAGATTTGATTGGGGACACAGAGCCAAACCATATCAAAAAGCAAGGACACTTAAAAGTAATAAGTTAGTTTTATGCAACTGGTAATAATGGAAGAGAAATTTTATCCCAAAAGTATGTTCTCCAGAATTGCCTGATAGTTAGGATTGACTACACTAATACCAGTTATATATAATAGCTACCAATGTTAAATGACTTATCACTCTTACCACATTTTAGCACTGTCATTCGGGATTGGGAAATAATAAAATTCTTGGAACTCTTCTTTATAAAGGAAGCTTATAAGGGCAAAAAAAATTAAATCAGATAAAAGCAGAGCTACACTTGTTGAAACTGGGCACTAATTGCCACCAACTTGGACCATTTATTCTTTCTCATGGTGGTGCCCAAGGGAAAGCTGAGGAACCTAAAGGAACTTTGTTCCTCTGAGGGACAAAATTCATCGTCTGTCACTTACTGGAATTCAATAGATGAAATGAAAGTGGTGTTGGGTTGAGGGAGAGATACCAACTTCATCCCAAACTCTGCTCACTTACGGGATTCTCTCATATTTGGATGAATGATGACACAGACTGCAAAAGCAAATTCCTTGAGGTACTTGAAAAATCTCATGAAAGACCTAACTCATCCCCTTGAAGGAAAAGGGAATAAGGCAGAAAAGCTAGTAAGAAAGTCTAATCACAGAGGGAAGCACCTCATGTTACTTGTTTTACCTTTTGTTACTTGTAGTGTGAAATTTCTCTCATCCAGGCACTAAGGGTCTAATATGATACATGAATCTTGCAAATGTGCAAATGTGGGGAAGGATAGGTGGGATTCTAAATAAAAATGGAAAGGTTTTATTAAGTTTTCTGTAAAAACAAAACAAGATAAAGGTTGAGCATAAGCAGCATGCTTTGGCTCCCCTGTAGAAAAGTATAACAGTGCAGAGGAAAGGGTTTTAAAAAAATGGGGTGTCTGACAATTGGGGATACCAAAAATATGCCTAGACCAGCTGCTATGTGATGGGATGCACTTAATTTCAGTTTCAGAATGGTAAGAGTGGCGGTGGGGCAATTACCACATCTGGAGCTCGTGATGCCCAGTAAAGGTAGCTACACACTTAAGTCCTCAGGCAGGACCCAAGAGAAGTGACAGACAGAGCTGGAGGCATACAGAGGTTTCTTCTCTGTGTGGTATATTCCCTTCCTTTAGGGAGCAGAGCAGGGAAAAAGAGAAAAAAGTCTATATTAATGGACCAGACCTCAAGTTATATATACCAAAAATAATGAGTGACCACCAGAAGATTAAAAAATTGTGATGGACAGCAGAAGTTACATTAATTGAAAAAAAAATAGTTGGGATCAAGTGGCAATGAAAAGGAGCTTAGCAATACAGAACAAGATTGCATAATCTTTACTCTTTTAAGTTTCAAGAAAAGAATTGTTCACATTCCTCCTCTACTCATTGATACATCCTATCATTGCCCCTCTTGATATTTTTCTATCACTTCACATTTTACTAGAGAGCCATGCTCCTCTGCAGTTCACACGTAGCTGGTACCCTTTTCTCCCAGCTGCCAAACAAGAGAGGGAATGTGTGGATTTCTCTTTTCTTCTGTAGGGAAAAAATGGTGCAATGTATGGACAAATAAAGATGAGAAATTACTGTAGATCACTGAGGACAACATTGGTTAGATGGATAATCCATCTTTAAATCACTGGGAGTTGCTGTTCGTAGTAATGGCTAAGAGTCCATAGCCTTGGTTTGTTAAAGGTTGTGGCCTCACATGAACGACAGATGGGGCAATAGGAGCTAGGTGTTCTGGGTTCATGAGGTGGCAGAGAGCTGGCTTCTGCCCTGACCTAGTGCTCATGGGACTAGATTTGTCTTCCTGGAGAGAGAGCCACATATATAATAAGACAATCTTAGTCACCAGAGCTAGAACTTTGGGCAGAGAAAACCGTCCCAGATGTGTTCCAGATGCAACCATGAGATGCTGGTTCAGGCAGTGCCTCCCTTTAAGCCACCTCATTCTCTCTGAGTGGCTCCAATGTGCCCTGTTGCTAGCATGCACCAGAGCCTGAATCATCTAAGTACTTCATATTCATAAAGTGGCAGAGAATAAAAGGACTTGAACCTTACAGGCATTACCTCTTTTACAGAAGCTTTTTCATTTTGAAAATATATTGAATTTTTCTTTTCTTTTTTTTTTTTTTTTTTGAGTAATTTAGAGTGTCCTGATGTTATACTCTGATTGCAGATGGGACATGCTGGTTGCCTGTGATACCTCCTTGTCTTTTTTCCTTTGCCAGTACCAACTCCTGCTCCCTATGCAAGAGAACCCTTAGAGTCCTTTATGAAAAGGTGCAGAGTCAGCTCCATCCCCTGAAATGCTTTGCCCAAACAAGCATAGTCTTCTCCACATGAAAGCCCTTTTCCCTGGCTTCCTCAGTATTCTACTCAGGCATAGCCCTTCCTCTTTACACTTTTCAGGTGTGATGCCAGTCCTTGTTTCAGTAGTTTTGAAGCTCCAGTGGACGCAAAATAAGAGCTCCTGAGTATTATCTTGAATTTTTTTTTCATTTGTCTTTCTCTTCTTTCCCCCATAGGCAGTTAAGAGGAGGTCATATATTCTATCAACTTTTACAAAGCAATTCTCACTACAGAATTTTTACTCTCAGATAATTATTTGTTTTCTTATATTCAGCTAGAAATGGCTAAATGTTGACTGAGCCAATTTCACAGTCTCTGAGTATGTCTTAAAGACTTCTAGCACCTCTTTTTAGAAGTATAGGGACTTTGTAACTGTCACGTTGTTCATTGCTTTTGAGGTCCATGTTGAATGAAATACAGATATAATGATAATATTAACCATTGATCACTTTATATATTTATCACATTATATTCATATACCCATTATATTTGTCACGTATTGTCTTAGCCCACTTTGGTTGCTGTAAACAGAATACCACTGATTGGGTAATGCATAAACAATAGATGTTTATTTAGCTGAAAACTCCAAGACCATGGCATCAGCATTTGGTGAGGGCCTGTGTGCTTCATCTCCCATGTGAGATGGTAGATGGGTAAGAGGGGTCAACAAACCCACTCTTCTGATAACTAACCAATACCTAAGATAACATTAATCCATTAGTGAGGGCAAAGCATATTAATGGATTAATGACTCAATCACCTCCTATTAGATCCACCTCCCAACACTGTTGCATTAGGGATTAAGTTTCCAACACAAGAACTTTGGATGACACATTCAAGCCATTGCACATATATTGATCATGTTAATGTATGCTCAATATGATGATGTTAATACAATGATAACACTATACAATGGAGTAAGAACATTTGGAAAGTAGTCATGGCTCAGAACACAATACCCTAAATTATGGCTTTTTAGAATACTGTTTTAAACTGAAAAAAATAAGAACACCACAGAAGCAGGAAGGTGTCTCTCCAAACCCCCTGAAGTGGATCGCAGAAGCTAGAATTCTCCTACCCTGAAGAAAGCCATAAAACCTAAGAAGGTCACTGTCTGACTTCCTCTCTCTCTTACCCTTGAAGACCCTCATAAGACAGATGTCCTGCTCCATACCTAAGGGGAAGGAATGTCACACAGAGATGCAGAAAAAGTCTGAACAAACAGACCCTGCTGAATTCCCCCAGTTTATTATCATTAAATCATAACCCTTTTTGTCTAATCAGTTTTCTTCATAACTATCCACTTATTTCATCAAACTTAGCATACAAATACACGTTTTCCCTGAGTCTTTGTCTTCATTTCCAAATGTTCCTGTCTCACATAAAACTTTTATTAAATCAATGTATATGTTTCCTTCTTTTTAATCTAACTTTTTCAGTTTTACTTTCAGACCCTACCTAGAGACACTAAGGGGATTGAGGAAACCTTTCTCCCCAACAAAATGAAGGGTATTGTAGACAGAAATGATGTATATGATATTAAAATGTGTTATATAACAATAAGCAAGCTAAAGAAATGTCAGCTGAACAGATTACACACCAGGAAACCCACCTAATAATCTATTATAAGCAAATTACAAACTAGTGAGACAAGAATGGGATCTTAATAAATGTTGATGCTGTTGTTATTGATGAGTAATGTCAAGTTTGGATCCATGAGATGCAGGTCCTAAGGCAAAGACTTATACAATACCTCTTTATTAGAGAGTGTAATCCCAAACAGCAAGAGTGAAGGGAAGGGGAATAAGGTAAAGGAAGAAAAAAACCAATAGAAGAAGCAAGAATGAATAAATGAGTTGACTGACTGTTCCATCTGGGAGCTCCACTTTCTAAGAGGCCATAAAAGTATGTGCTTCTCACCACACTCCACCTGGGGTCAGAAAGCAAAAGAATTCATCTTTAGGTCCCCTGTCTGTCATTGATTAATCAACAATGTGTCCCCAAAATATTAATCAATCCAAACTCCCACCTCTGCCAAACACATATTGTTACACAAACAGAAATGGTGACCTCTCACTTCTCTACATCAATAGGGAAGACTTAGAGTAGGAGGCAGAAGTCCTGTATTAGGAAGTTGGTCACAGTCTACTCCCAATGGGTCCTGACAGTAGTCACTGGGGCCAGAACAAGTAAAACATGTGGGACAGAACAGTTGATGCAGAACCATTGTGAAGTGATGCCTATCTGAGAGAGATAAATTGAATTTGGATTAGAGTAGGGCATTAACTTAAAAGTATATGTAACATTTTACTCAGAATAAATGACAATAGTTAAATATTTACATTTAGAAAAATGAAAGTATTTAAAAGAAGGTACATTGCTTAATTGCACCCTTGCAATTTGCAATTGGTAACTTGATGCATATTGAACATCTCTAAAGAAGAGTTTCTAAGGACACCAGCAACAGAAGAGACTCCAAAAGAAAATGAGAAGGAAAGTACAATCTCTGTGCTTCACTAAGGGATGCACACATGCACTTCTTGAAAGTCTTTTTCACTATCATTCAGAATGCTATTTATCCCCTTCTTCCTCTTGTATGTTTTTGAATTGCTTTATCTTGGTATCCTTCAAGGGGACACATATTAGTCTTAGCCAGATCCCTGCCTTGTTTCTGTTTCTCCCTCACTCTGTGTGCTCTCTCAATGGGCTTGTCCACACTCCAGAATTAATTATCAATATAGGCTAATGAGCTCCAAATCAATTCTGTCAATCCTGATCTTTTTAGAGTTCCATATCACTATTTCGATCTCTAACTGGATATGCCCATCTTTTTTCATTACAGGAATATCAAACTCTGTGGATTCAAAACTGAAATCAATACCCCCTTTTCTAGTTATATCATTGTCCCTTCCTCCCTGTCCTGAACTGTTACTGAAATTATCATCCATGTCAAAATACAAGGTAAAAATTTTAGAGTAATATCTTTGACACTGCTTTCTCTCTCCCTTCCTTTCCCATATTCAACAAGTCAACTTTTCTTGTCAGAAATCTGGCCTGTCTTTAATTCCACTACAACTGCCTTAGTTCAGAAATTCAGGATCACTTATCTGAAACTTTGCAATAGCTTTCCATCTGTTCCTTCTCACACCAGGCCCTCCTCACTACAGTCTCACCACCAGATTCCTGCCAAATGATCTTCCTGAAAGCATTTTTAATTGATTATGTCCCTATCCTGCTATTCTGCTTTAAAACATCTTCTTCTTCCCATTCCTCACAGCAAGACTATAGTTTTTAAAACAGTACTTTTTTTTTTAAACCTCAAGTTTACCTAAAAGACAAATATGTACCTCAAACCCTCATACTACACTATTCGGGTTTCTCTTAAACATCTAGATAATAGTTTTTTAATTTATCCATGTATATGTCTGAAAATACCAAACTGTGGGTTCTTTCACAATAGAAACTCTATGTTATTCATAGTTTTATGTCTCAGAGTGGAATACATTGCCTAGAGCTGTGTAGGAGCCCAAAAAAGGCTATTGTTGAATGATTTAATCATTAAAGACAGGATCTGCTAAATTAGCATTTTCCAAAATATGTTCAACAAGTATGTTAAATAATGTAATATAAAATTGTGGCTATATAGAAAAACAAGTCTGAGGCATTTTGGAAAATAAATAAAACATATTTTTAAAACTGGAGTACTTCCCAAAATCATTAATATTCTTCAGTGCATATTATGACTCTTCAAAAAAGCGGCATAGCATAAAATATGAAATGAACTTTTTGACTACTGAATGAGTTTTTGAAAGGAATAGTGCTCTAACAAAATGATTTTGGAAATGGTTTTATAAACAAATATACAGATTCACTGTATGAAGATAATAAAGACAGCTTCCTCTCATGTATATCTTTATTATTCAAGATAATATGTCATATGACCAAAATATACAATTTTATTCTAATTAAATTTCAGATGCTATGCAAGGGAAGTGAAAGAAACTTAGGCAAGGTTATTTTCCCAACGGTGCTCCAAGCAAACATTATGGATGATGCCCTATTCCACACAACAACAGCAATAAATAAATAAATAAAAAGGTCATGTAATATTGTTTTTGATTATATTCTCACCTTTAATGAAAACATTTAAGTCTTTGAGAACCCAGGGCAATGCTGAAAACAGAAAGCAAGCAAATGGATTATGACTATGTATATAGTAAAGCAGACATTCCAAGGAAATAATTATACATGTTATATGATTTGTTTCTTTCAAAATAAATACAAACTATTCTAAACTTTTCCTAGGTAGAAGATGATTTGCTGCCCTTATTGAAAGATGCAAGTCCTGATTCCATCAATCTGTGTTGATTATACAAATACCTTGATATGTATTCATAGTTAACAGTCTATTTAAAGGCTACATGGAGGAAACAGGACAAACGCGTATGATTGTTAAATTTTATGTGTCAACTTGCTTGGGCCACAGTGTTCAGATATTTGGTCAGATACTTTTTGGATGTTTCTATGAGAATGTTTTTGAACTAAATTTACACTTAAATTGCTGAACTTTGAGCAAAGAACGTTGACCTTTCATAACGTGAATGAGCTTCCTCCAATCAGCTGAAGGCTCAAATAGAACAAAAGGCTGACCTCTCATGAGCAAGAAGAAATTCTTCAGCAGGCTGCCTTTAGACTTTATCTGCAACATTGGCTCTTCTTGGATTGCCAGTGGACTGACTTTGGAGCTAAACTGAAACTCTCTCCTGAGTCTCAAACGTGTTGGGCTCCTCCCTCAGATTTTGGACTCACCACGCCTCCACAATCATATGAGTTAATTTCTTAAAGTAAATCTATCTCTCTCTACTCAACCCCCCTCCCTCCCATCCCCAGTTCCTGCCCTTCTGACTCTGTCTCTGTCTCTCTCTCTCTCTCTGTCTGTCTACATATACATATATAAACCATGGCAGCAATTGTATAATCACTCTAGTCCCAACACTTCGAAACTGGGTTATGGAATTTCTATTGATTTGTATGCCAGAACTCTATAATATTCTGGGAACTCCCATCCCATTTATTCTTCTGCCTGTCCACTCTAGCCTGTATGTCTGGTTAACCCAACTAGACTCTTTCTCCAGAAATAAAACTGAGGAAGTGAATTCAGTCTTCCTTGGAGCATATGGAATATCCCAAAATAATTCTAGATGTTTATAATATGAAGGCAGGGTTGAGAACTCAAGATACAGGACCTCCTGTGCTGAAGACCCATGACACAGGACCACTGATCTTGACCTTATTTCAAGACCAATGGTTTTTTGTTTGTTTGTTTTGTTTTTAATCCTAAGAGCTATAGGAAATCACTAAAAGCTCCTAAGTAAAAGAGTGTTCTTATCAGGGTTGAGTTTTTTTCTCTCTGGGAGAGAATGAAATTATTGAAGGGGACAGGTATGGATATAAGATGATTTAGTGACTTAGATGAGGAAAGCAGCAGTAAGAAATGAAAAGTTGATAGATTTGGGGTACACTAGGAGCTGGAACTGACAGGAAATTATCAATTGTCCGGGTATAGGCATTAAAAAGAGTGAAGGGTCAGAGTTCACTCCTAGTTGTCTAAAGCGACAGATGATGACAACAAGATGCTGGCATTTACTAAATATGAAACAGTGAAGAGGAACAAATTTTGACTCCATTTTGGGCATTTGAGCTTGATTTGCAAGAAATTGTACATGTATGTCTAGAATATAAATACAAATTTGGTAGTAAACATTAAAGTGATAAACTCAGTAATGTCTTCTTTGATAACACTTATGCTCGTTGCAAGGACTATGAATTATTATAAAGATGAGTTAAGGACTGAATTCAGAAGTAAATATAAGATGTTGCAATGGGAAAAGGTTTGTGTGTGTGTTTACTTACTTAAAGTACAGTTAAGATGTGCCTATTTTAACTATACTTAAAATAATCATTCTAGTCTCTTTTGTGTTTCTATAATAGAATACCACAACCTGGGTAATTTGTAAAAAAAAAAAAATAAGTTTATTTAGCTCACAGCTCTGGATGCTGAGAAGTCCAAGACCGTGATGCCAGCATCTGGTGAGGACCTTCATTCTGTGTCCTAACAAGGCAGATGGCATCACATGGTGAGAGGGTAAGTACATGCCAGTCCAGATTTCTTTTTCGCTTTTTGAAAAGACACCAGTCCCATCATGGGGGCACTGCCCTGATGACCTTATCTAATTCTAATTACCTTTCAAAGGTCCCACTTCCAAATCCCATCAACATGTGAATTGGGGGTGTTAAGTTTCGAACACATGAAATTTGGAGGATACATTCACAGCATAGCAATAGTGCATTGCCTGGTCTAAGAAGGAGAAATAAAAAAGAGATGAATAACATTTAGAAACAATCTTTCAAACTGTTTCTTTTTTAATTTTCCATTTTGTTCAGAATTTAAGGGAGGTCACACTTAATAACCACTTGCCAGTAATACTTAAGGTCAATAATAATCTAGCTCTAATCGTTTTGATAAAAGTTTATTTAAGATATTAATGAATCTCCACAGGCTGTTATGATTTATTCTTGATGCATCACAGAACTATGTCTACATGTTGTGTGACCTATCAAAAGGACTGGTTTTCCTGACTCTAGGATTTTACTTCTGTGGTGAATCTGAGAACAGTGAATATGGCATCAAGAAACTATGGTGCCTGGAAAACAGTAGTCACCAATAGTTTTCCAGAAATTATCAACAGTGCCTCTCTGAGAATTGTTGAGTTTCCCAACACAATCAACATTCTCTTATGGCTTGGCAGATCTCAGATATTGATTCTGTAACCACTCATCTATGAATTTGACAGGGCTGTGAATACAGATAAACAATTGGTGGATGGCAACCAAAGGCATGGTGACTTTCTTTCAGCAAATGCATTCTCCCAAAAGGTAAAATAAAGGTATTGACATAGGAGCAACAGATGAAAAACAAAACAAAAAATTGGTTATGACTGTAAGAGAAATAACTTATAATGGGAAAGTTTATCTGTTCCTACAAGCCAAAAACTAATATGTTTGAGAACCATCTATTTAAAGAACAGCAAATCTGGACCAATAATAAAGACCAACAGTGAAAGCAGGTAGCCCCAGAATAATTAGAAAATGCCAAAAGGAGGACCTCCTACTCACGAATATCAAACAATTTGACAGCCACTTTCAACACTAGATTTGCATTTTCTAAATAACTTTTTTTAGACCTCTGTAACAACTCAAGGATTTCCTGTGAAAAGACCTAACCAGGACTGTCATTCAGCCACGACTCACAGGTTAGTGACATCAGCTGGCAATCCATCTTTCAGCTTGGCTGGGGACATTACAATTGCCAGAAATTCATGAAATAGCAGTTGTTACATATTTTGAATATCTCTCCTAAGCCTACCTAAATCCTGGAGAAATAGGTATACCCTATCAAAAAGATATTGTTAATCCAAAGTGATACATGGTATAAAAAATGTTCACGTTTGGCTTTGAAGGGTTATTTTTGTACTAACATTTGAATGTGTGTCTGATGTTCTGAGAAATTACTTCAAAGAGATTAATGAAGCCATACAGTGAAGACCTGACTCAAGAAAGCTGGGAAATTGTCCAGCGTTTTCTTCTTTCTGTTTCCCTGCGGAATTCCTCTTTGACACCCACTCTCTGATACCAACAAAGAATAGCTAAAATATCTTTTAGAATAATGCCAATCCTTCCTTATAGAATGGAAGATGGCAGTTTGAATGTTAACAGACTTTTTCTTTTTACAGCAAGCAATGCAGATTTTAAAAATGCATCTATAATCTATCTTTGTTGATTATATCTTTATTATGCACTTTTCTTTCATCCTTTTGAAAGAAGCTCTGGTTTTATTTTGAGATCCTAGTGCTGTCAGGAAAATTGGGTTCCATCTCAGCTTCAGGTGTGGAAAATGTGACCTGGGCATCCTCCAAACTTCAAGTGTGGGAAATGTGACCTTGACACAGTACATCCCATTTCCTTCATCACAGTCATTGGGTTCAGACCTGAATATTCATTCTAAGCTGGCTTAATAACAGTAAATCCCAGAATTATTGAAGTATTGCAACTAAGTTCTCTTTCTTTGAATGATACCATATTTAGATATGAAGCTTAAGGACTGCTGCAATCATTTTAATATAATTATCGTGAAGATAAACCAATGTAAGAAGTTGCACAGAGGTGAGAGATACCGAGCTGGATCTCTCATGATATTGTTAACCTTTTTATGAAATCATGCCTGGGTCCTTCCCCGTCCATTAACACATGCACTTAACCTAACATTTCCTTTATTTTTTAAGTCAATTAAGGTTGAGTTTTCTGTTATTTGCAATTTATGGCCTCCTAATTTAAACAGTAAGTCAACAAACAGGTAATTAAACTGATTAGGAACCATCAATTATGTAAAAATATAAATTCTGCCTATTAATATGAAAGAAGATTTCACCATGGATAATGACAAGTTGATAGACACATTTGCCTCTCTCTGTATTGTGTCTTTCTCTGTCTCTCTCGGTATGTACATGGAGGCACACACACATATATCGGCAATCTATGTTGCCTGCCATGTTTTAATTCAGCTGAGCTGTATATTATTAAAAAAAATGACAAAAAAAGTAATCTCTATGTTAAAAGCTAAAGTCCACTTGATTCTGGAAGAGTAGCCTGCGAGAAAGCCAATATATATCAAATATCAGAATGTTCAGCTTCAAAAGTTCCAATAGCTTAAGCTTCTGTGCTTTAATCAGAAGTAGATTGTATCTTTTTGTACAAAGAATTAAACAAATTTTGACTAGAAGAAGGATAACCAGAAAAGGTACTAGCAATAAATGAAAATATGAAATCAAATGCTATGAATGAGACTTTTTATCCAATCCTTGAATTGACATGACATCATTTTCAATATCTTGAAATATTCAGAAGAGTCTTATGCCCTTTATTACTACACAATAATAATTTTCTTATGTATGTTAGAACCAAGCAAAAATAAAAGAAGTCAATAGTCAGGAAAATTAATGTAAAAATAATGCTTTGTCACCTTTAGAATATGGTGATGAATATAAATGTATAACGAGTGTCTCCTATAAAATTTTGCTACCACAGTTTTTTTGACCTATGATCCAGAGATTGCACAAAAACAAATTTACTAGATAAAATCTTGTCAATATTATTGGGTATCTGCATAGAAGTAATTAAAAATTAATAAAAAAGAGTGTCATAATCAAAGGTCCTGTTGCTGTTGTTCAAGCCCTTAAAGCTAGGTAATTGCTTTCACTAAGAAAAATTCTTGGCAATGCATCTTTAGCCTTTCCCTATAGTCAGAACAACTGCAGTGAGGCTGTTCTTAAAAGTGGTCACTGACACATGCTGTCAGGGCGATGGCTCGTGTTGGCAATCTGCTTTCTTATGCAGGGATGTGTGGGACAGACCAACAGGCACATAATCTGCAACAACTAGGAAACAGGAATTACGACACAATGGAAAGATAAATGCATTCCACCCAAAGCAGCCTGAGAGAAAGGTAGAAAGAAAAAGTTTAGTGATGGAAGAGGTGGTTTGGGTGAGTTCAGTTACAAACATCTATGATTGAGTTAGCAACTGAAATTGTCTTCCACAGAATCTGAGAGACATCAAGGTAAGTCTCTCACTAGCAAATCAACAGTTGATACTGGTACAAAAGAGTTCTAAAGAAAAAAGCTGTATTTACAAGAAGGCAAAATAAAAAATGTTCTCACCTGTAGAGTCTTATTTTTTTTTAATTCAAAAGAAAAGGCATTTATGATACCATAGGATATTGTCATGTCAGTGTTATACTGATAAATAAATTGTTAATATTTATGGACTTTTAAAAAGTACCTGGAAACAATGTGAGGCACCTCCCTCAGATTACTGCCTTCTCACCATGTCCTCACCTCACCTTTTCTTTGTGCATGCACACACATCCCTGGTATCTCTTCATCTTCTTATAAGGACACCAGTCATATTGGATTAGGGGTGCACTCTTGCATTCACCTCATTCAATCTAAATTACTTCTTTAAATCTACAAATACAGTCACATTCTAAGATACTGAGGGTCAGGGCTTCACCATATGAATTTTGAGGTGATATAATTCAGTTTATAATAATAGCTATTCTAATGCACTACATAAACTACAGCTTTATTTATTTTAGTTTCATGAAATCAAAGCAAATAACTTATAAAGAAGCACCACATAGCCAGAATATTATGTGTACTATAGAATACTATTTTTGAATATCAAATCCAAAATATTAGATGAAGGCTGTTAAAATATTTTTATCAGGTAAAAATTACTTAAAATAACATCCATATAAATTTATCAGCATTCGGAGTAGGGAAAACTCTGTTGTAAAATACAAAATAATGACCATATCTAGTGAAGGAAACAAAATTATCTAGTTTCAAATAAAATTAAATATTTTTATTTCTTATCAACTAGTTGATAATTAAAAATAGGTGAATATTATATAGAAACAAATTTATAATAAACTAAAAATCTAAAGTATAGAATTGAGAGCTTTTACTAACTCATGAAAGTAAAGGCATGTTTTGTCTTCTGCATTATTACTACTCCAAAATAAATGATGCAATGAGAGCTGTCTACATGAGGAGAAGCATAGACATTGACCACTATGTTAATTTCAAGAGATTTTTCTTCATCGCACTAGTATATCTAAAGTAACAGGTACTGAAGTTTTGAATTTGCTGCAATATATAGAATTTATTTTTGCTGTTGTTCATATTCCTAAGGAAAATATGAACATAAGACCAGACAAGGCTAGTCTATTTATATAAGGCCACACCCTTAATCCTTTTATAGAATCATCTTCTTGTAAAAATAAGACAATGCAAACAACTGACTTTAGAACCCAAATGTTGTGGTCACAACTTTTGAAGAATCCACTTGTTCAGGTCATGTTTCTCTATTTATTAAATTCGATAGAAATAGTATTTACTATTTTTATGAAGATTAAATAAGTTACTATAAAGATTAAATAAGGTAATGCCTATTAAGTACTTAATGCCTACAACAACATTTTTTAAAAAGGCTCTGGCTCCTTCAGTTCCTTCTCATTTTCATTTTTATCTAAAAACTAGAGGAGAGGTAATATTTCAAGTTTTGAAAACCAAAAATGTAGAAATCATGTCTAAGTTCAAAATTACTATTATTGCCATTTTGATTATTTTCATTGAGTGCTTTTCTATTTTATTGTAATATATAAATTTTTGTCATACAACATGATGTTTTTATATGCATTTTCATGGTAAAATTACTACAAGTAAACAATTTAACATATTAATTACCTTGCATTGCTACCATTATGTCGGGGGGGTTTGGGGGAATAGGTAAGTACACCTCAAATCTACTCAGTAAATTTTAAATACAAAATACAATATTATTAACTATAATTATCTTGCTGTATATTAGATCTCTAGACTTACCTATTCTATGTAACTGCAAGTTTGTACTATTAGACTGATATCTCACCATTTCCTTCCCCTCTTCATCTCTTGCAACGACTATTCTACTCTCTGTTTCTATGTACTCAACTTCTTTTTTAGGAGTCCATATATAAGTGAGATCATGCAATATTTTTCTTTCTGTAACTTATTTCACATAGCATAATATCCTCCAAGTTCATCCATATTGTAGCAAATGGCAATATCATTTTTGTTAAAGCTGAGTAATATTCTATTACACACATACATATAATACTTCATGCATTCATTAATTGATAGACATTTGTTTCTATATCTTGGCTATTGTGAATAATGCTGCAATAAACATGGAAGCTTAGATATCTCAGATATTTCCTTTGAGTACATACTCAGAAGAGGAATTGCTAGATCATATAGTAGTTTTATTTTTACTTTTTTTTATAAAACCTACATATAGCCTCTTCTTTCTCTAAGAGCCATCTCAGTCTCAATGTTTCCTATAGGTTACAAAGTTTGTCTCTGGTGTAAAATCCATCAGAGAACCAGAAAACACATCTTTCAAAAAATATCATCTACTTTTCAGGTGTACTATATTATTTTCCCGAATTTTCACATTCCATAATGCATTCATTTTTTCATCGTGTTTGTATATCTAAAGTAGCATGTACTGAAGTTGATTTCAAAAATTGATCTGTCTTCTTTAAAATAAAAATCGACTTGCAAGAGTAGATTTTAAGCCCTTTACAGTGGTAGCACAATGCCCCCTCAAAAACAGAGCACTAATGGCATTTGAAAATACAAAACAAGTAAAAACTGAGCTACTCTGGTTGAAGCAGAGTCTGGAAACCAAGAGCTTAGAGCACAAAATTGAAATAGCAATTTAGAAAACCATTAGCTTAGAGACTGTCAAGATTCCCAGTGAATAAGTTTAGTAATTCATTTTACACAAATGCCATAATAATGTTGAGTGTAACCAAATTAGAAAGGCAACAGAAAGTGAGGTGTCTTTGAAATGGAGGCTACTCCTTAATGGCCTCAGTCTTTTTTTCTGGGGATGATCCTGGCTGTAGCTCAGCTATAGTTATAGGACATACGCAAACAGAACTTATTTACTTTCCCACTAACTGGTCTGTTTTTCCTAGAAACATTTTATTGGTGTTTCCAGTCACTCACCAAACCATGTGGTTGTTCATCTTCAAAAAGTTCACTTTTGTACAGACTTATTTAGGATTATAGAATATTATATTTGCACAAATAAATGTTTCAAATAGGCCTAGTGATTTTAAATGCCTAGGGAGTACTGTAGTACTTATACTAAGGAATTAACAGCCAACACGTTATTGATTGATCTGGAAATTATCTACTCAATTATAAGTCATGTAGCCATTTCCAGATGTTTGTTCATTAGTTATTGCTTATTCAGAAGATTGGCTATATTGGTCTTCATATATTTTTAGGTTTATTAGAGTGTGAACGAACATATACTGTAATTACAAGATGCAGATGAGCAACCATCTGCAGACGGTTCTCCTCTCAAGGACTTTTAGATCAAACTGAGTCATATTCCACTGATGAGTTTCCCCTGGATTAAAGCTTTACAGCACTGTAAATGACAATAATTATGATGCTGAAAATATAATGTTTTTTTGGACTGGAAACTTCCTTTTCTGTCCTTTCATGCTTTTAAAATAACTTCTACAATAAACAACTTCTTGT
This sequence comes from Cacajao melanocephalus, assembly GCA_963573385.1. NCBI lineage: Eukaryota > Metazoa > Chordata > Mammalia > Primates > Pitheciidae > Cacajao > Cacajao melanocephalus. Next base: position 22,848 of record CAUYLG010008612.1, on the reverse strand, counting down.
ATGATATGTTAATAAGTCCTTTAGGTCAACAATTTTTGTGAGGTTGTAATTGGACTATTATTGATAAAGGAACACTTTATTTTTAGGTCACAATTTGGACTCCAAAAACTGTAACTTAAATATTTGACAATAATTTTGAAAGATATATTTTCATTCATTAATCATCTCACCATATTTCTTCCTTTTTAGTGCAAAGACTCATCCTATCTCAACTATGGTGTGTTTTTATTTGATTTGTATTTTATGAAAATATTTATTGGGAATGTCTGCAGTGGAGAAGTCCTCTGGAATTTCTCCAGATATTTCTGCCATAGACTAACATTGCAAATGGAACATGCAAATTCTATCAGCAAATTTTTCTTATGCAAAGTTGATTCACAGAGATTGTTTGAAATAGGGATATTTTTCTCACTGTCTTTTTTCCTTTGTCTTGTGGATTACATACACTCAGCGAACTATTATTTTACTATTTTGAAACAAAATAAAACAGTTTTATATGGTCTCTCTGAGAACAATAGTTTTGGTTTTAAATTATAAAAATATTAATAGGCTTGGCAAGTAAATTCAGATATTTTTTAAACTAGTATATCCAGTTGGAAAGATTTCCTCCCATTCTTAACGTTACATTACTTAACACATATTTCCTAAATGTCTAAAATAGGGAGAGCTCTATTGTATATTTTCTAGTTCCTAAACAAAGTAATACAATATTTTTAATGTTCTGCTTACTAACTAGTAGGAGCAAACAGACGTAAAACCAACCAACTATTGTTGTAAGCAGAATTAAATTGGTACTGAAATACAGGTTCATGCAACATCCTGAAAGAAGAAAGATGAATGGAGAAAATGAACTCTGGTATTTTTCAGCCTCTATTCTGCTAAGAGGCTCTCTTCTCATTTTCTGGCTCAGGTCTTTATGTATTTATATGTTCTTTTCTATCATTTTTATGGATTCAATGTAGGGAGTAGAAGACTCCAGTGTATGATCTGTCATAAAATTATAAGTCCAAACAGATGAAAAGCTGCTAACCAGGCCCATAGAAATTCAGATTAAAACAAGAATGTTACGGCAAAGAAAGAAATATAAAGGTTGAGAAGTTTGGTGAATGTGTAAAGAAACTGGTACTCTTAATACTGCTAGTGAGAGTATAAATTTGGGGTGGTAAAATCTGCAATATGTATCATAATTGAAATAATCATATCTTATTTTATAGCAATTCAGCTTCTACCTATTTACCTTGGCTAAACAGACATATATGTACACAGAAAACGATGTATAAAAGTGCTTAGTTCAACTTTTGAAAGAGTACATAATAGAATCCGACTTACTCACTGAATATCAGTCAGCATGTGAAAAACTATCTTGTCCAAGAATGAGGTAGATCTCACATAAACACAAATAAATCGCTATGTGAAACAGTTAACACAGACATATCATTAGAGATAATGGTAAAATTGGATTTAACTAATCTCTGGTATTGAACACATTATAGAAGTGTAATACACACATATAAAAGAGCATGCCATAGTGTACTGCTTGATGGCTTTTTATAAGCTGAATACACCTATGAAATACTGATACCCTGTGAAATACTGATACCAGAGAAATCTGTCTCCTGTCCCATTCCAGTCACTAAATGTCCCTCAACAGTAACGTCTATGTGGTTTTCTAACAGCTTAGATAAATTTGTCTGATTTTTATTTAAATTAAATAGAATCATACAAAAAGTTCTTTTTCGTGTCTGGTTTCTTTTGCTTAACATTATGCTTGTAACATTTATCCGCAAAGATACACATAGTTTCATAATTTCCATTCTCTTTGCTAAATATTCCATGTGTGAATGTGCCACAATTTATTTTTCATGCAATTAGCACTTGCATAGGTCTCAGTTTGAGATGATCACATACAGCACTTCTATGAACACTTTAGGACTCATCTTTTGATTACCACAATGCATGCATTTAAGGAAAGAGCATATACCAAGTAGTGCAATAGCTGGGTCACAGTGTATATATGTTTAGCTTTAGCACAAATTCAAAATATTTTTCCAACTAATTAGTATTTCAGTCAACAGTGTATAAGAGTTCTGATTGCTCCACATCCTCACCAACATTTGGTATTTTCAGACTTTTCATTCTATTCATTCTGGTGGGTGTGCAGTGGCATCCTATTTCTATTTGCATTTCCCTAATAAGAAATAGTTGATCATTTTTAATAGTTTATTAGTATTTTAAAATACTCTTTTGTGAACTGTCTGTTAGGATCTTTTGTTCATTTTTCTTTTGTGTGTCCCTTCTTTTTGTTATTGATTTTTGAGAACTATCTATATATTCTGGTTTTGTGTCCTTTATTAGAAATAGCAAACATCTGTTACTCTGCGGGTTATAAATTCACTCTTGTGACTTTTGATAACAGAGTTCTTAATTTAAATATAGTCCAATTTATCAATATTTTTCTTTTATAGTTAGTGATTTGTAGGCTCTATTTAATAAGTCTTTGCCTATTCTAAGGTCAGAAAGATGATTTACTATGTTTTCCTTTGAATCATTGTTATTGTTTAATATTTTATGTTTAGATCTGTAATCCATTTAAATTAAATTTTGTATGTAGTGCAAAGAAGGAGTCAAGCCTCATTTTTTTTCCGTATAAATATCCAATTGATTTAGAACATCAAGCACACTTTATTGTTATAAATCATACAATTGCACATGAGGGTGTTTTCTTAGTCCATTCAAGTTGCAATAACAAAAATATTATAAGTAGATGGCTTATAAACAAAACAAAGTTATTGCTAACAATTCTAGAGGCTAGGAAATCCAAGAGCAAGGCACCAGAAGATTTGGTGTCTGGTAAGGGCCCTCTTCCTCATACACTGACATCTTTTTACTGTAGCCACACATGGAAGGAGCAAACAAGCTCCTCAAAGTCTCTTGCATGAGGGTACCAATACTACTCATGAGGGTTCTGTCCTCATATTCTAAAGGCCTCATCTCTTAATAATGTTGCATTGGAGATTACGTTTCAACATATAAATTTGAGGGGAAAAAAACATTCAGACAATAGCAATTATCTCTAGATTCTATTCTGTTCTGTTGGTAATTTGCCCCCTCCCAAACTTGTACCAAAACCAAATGGCCTTAATTACTACAGCTTTACAATATGTCTTTCACCTTGGTTGTATAACACTTCCAGGTTTGTTGCACTTCTGCAGGATGGCTTGGGTATTCTTGACCTTTGCATTTCCATGTGAATTTTAGGATTCCCATGAAAATACCTGATGTTATTTATATTGGTGTAGTATTAAATATATTGATAATTTTGAAAGATTTGACTTCTTCACAATACTGAGTCTTTCAATTCATAAATAAAATATATCCCTTTCCTACTTAGGTCTTCTATAATTTGTCTCAATATGTTTTATAGATGTTAATATAAAGATATTTCATATGTTTTGCTATATGTATTCCTAGGTATTTATGGGTTTAGCTGCTCTTGTAGGTTATATTATTATTTGTTTGAGGCTGGCATATACAAATTTAATTGTTTTTTTTTTTGGAGACAGGGTCTCACTCTGTCACTCAGGCTGGAGTACAGTGGCACAATCACAGCTCATTGCAGCCTCAACCTCCCAGCTCAAGTGATCCTTTTGCCTCAGCCTCCTAAGTGGCTGGCACAACAGGTGCATACCACCACACCCAGCTTAATAGATTTTTGAACATTGACCTTGTATCCAGAAACCCTGCTAACTCACTTAATAATTCTCATAGTTTGTAAACAACTAGAGATAAAAGCATGCCATTTTACAATAATGACAGATAATTTCCTACTTCTAATTCATGTATAATTTATTTATTTTGACTTTTTGCAATGGCTAGGACTTCCAGGGCAATATTGACTATAGGAGTCATCGTGGGCTTACTCACCTTGTTGTCTCTGAAGGGAAATAATTCAATTCCTCATTATTACATATCATATTTTTATAGATTTATTTGGTAGACATTGTGTATCTATTTGCTAAAAATGGTTTATTTAGTATTATAATAAGTTTATACTGAATTCTACCAAAACCTCTTTTCTAATCTATCAAGTTGATCATATGGTTTTTCAGATTTTTCTCTTAATAGGGTGAAATTCATTGATTCATTCTTGAATGTTAAACCAACCTTGAATTCCCAGAATATAAGCTACCTGGTCATGACATACTTTCCTTTTATAAGTATTCCTTGATTTGATTAAATAAAATGTTTAAATCAATTAAATCTATTTAGTTAAGAAGTTAATCTATAATTTTCATTTTTTAAACATCATTGTTAAGTTTTGGATAAAAGTTATGCTGAACTAATTAAAAAAGAAAGTGTTCCAAGTTTTCCTTTTCTCTGGAATATTAAGAACAGAATTGTTATTTCTTCCTTGAAATTTTGGAATAATCACTGGTGAAGCCAAACTTTTGTCTTCTTTTGTTAAAATTTTCTTAAAGAATTGATTCTATTTTATTAATAAATACAAAATTCCTCAGACATTGTTTACTTTGGAAGTTTGCACAATTTTTGGAAACTTGTCTTTTTATACATATTTTCAAATTCATCAATATAAAGATGTTATTAATGCTTTCTTATTTACTTTTTGAAGTCTCTAAAATTTGTAGTAAATCTTTTTAAATTCTGGATATTGGTTATTTGCATACTTTCATCTTTTTTAAAAAAAAAATCAGACTTGCTAGGGTTTATCTATTTAATTATGTTTTTCCAGTAATCAACTCTGTTAATTATCTCTAAAAGACATATATTCTCTATTTTATTGACTTCTGAACTTACTTGCATTATTTCTTTTTTTACTTTGCCAATATTGGATGTATAATTGTTTTGCAACCTTCATAAGAGGAGTGTCATTTTTTCCTTTCTAATGCATTCAAGCCAGTATGTTTCTGTGTAATGCCTGCTTTAGCTGGACCTTGCATAGTTGCTGTCTTGTGCCTTCACTAACTTTCAATTCAAAATATTTTCTAAATTTTGTTTTCATTTTGTGTTCAATCAATGGATTATTTAGAAGTATACTGTTTAATTTCCTGGTAGTTTTGTTTTTCTAACTTCTCTTTTTGTTATTTCAGTTCAATGTGGTAAGAGAACATACTTAGAATATTTTTAATCTTTAGAGGTCTTCCTTGTAGCTTACCATATGATGTATTATCTATTTTGGTAAAATATATATATATTATATATATATATGATATGCACATGTATGTATGTGTATATATGTAATGTGAAGATGTTTAACATATTTGAATATATTGTTTTATATGTCATTTAGGTGAAGTATGTTATTTTTTTCATATCTTCTATATATTTACTGCCTATCCCATCAACTACTGAGACATGTATATTAAAGTTTCCTACTATGATAATAGCTTTGTCTATTTTTTTTTGGCTATATATATTCAAAATCTGTTACTTGGTGCATTAGGAGTGTGATATATGTACTTTGGATTGGATCCTTTATGATTCTGCAGTACCTCTGTCTATACCTAGTAATGCCTCTTGACTAAAAGGCCACTTTATCTGACATTAGAATAGAAATGCCAATTTTCTTTTGGTTAATGTCTAGGTTATATATTAATTTCAGCCATTGGTTTTCAATTTTTGTCCTACTTTTAAAGTGTGACTTTTGTAAACAACATATATTTGAGTTTTATTTTCCCACTCAGTCTGACAATCTTAATCCTTGACTTAGAGTATTTATTCTACTTACAAGTAATATGCTATCTAATATATTTTAGATTGTACCTACCATCTTAGTATCTAATTTTAATTTGGTTCACCTGGGTTGTGTCATTTTCCTCTCCTTGGTTGTTGTATTTGGATCAATCATTTTTTATTACTCCATTTTTAATTTCTATTAACTTTTTAGTTATATATTACTATATACTAGCTTTTATGTATATATTATGTACAACATACACTTTGATTTGAATATTTTAATTTCATTTCAAAATTGAAATGTTAATATTAATCAGAATCATCTGAAGAGCTTCTTAAAACAGAGCTTTATTAAGCCCTATCCCCAGAGTTTTATACTCAGGAGTTCTGGGGTGAGATCAAGAATATACATTTCCGGCCAGGCGTGGTATCACGCTTGTAATCCCAGCACTTTGGGAGGGCGAGGCGGGTGAATCATGAGGTCAGGAGTTCATAGACCAGCCTGTCCAATATGGTGAAACCCCGTTTCTACTAAAAAATACAAAAATTAGCCAGGTGTGGTGGCACATGCCTGTAGTCCCAGCTACTGGAGAGGCTGAGGCAGGAGAATCGCTTGAACCCAGGAGGCAGAGGTTGCCGTGACCTGAGACCGCACCACTGCCCTCCAACCTGGGGAACAGAGTGAGACTCCATCTCAAAAAAAAATGCATTTCTATTATATTTTCAGTTTATGCTGATGCTGCTGGTCTGGGGACTGTGAGTACCACTACTCTAGACATTACAGAATGCAACCTTATTGTGCTACCTTGTATTAGTCAGAGTTCTCCAGAGAAACAGAACCTATCATAGATATAGATATAGGTATAGCTATAAATACATAAATGGGAATTTGTTATGAAACTGCTCACACAATAATGGAGGCTGAGAAGTCTCACAATATGCCATCTGCAAACTGGGGAAACTGGAAAGCCAGTAGCATCACTCAGCTCTCAAGTCTGAAGGCCTCAGAACCAGGTGAAACCCTCCATCCAAGCCCAGAGGTCTGAGAAACTGGAATTCTAGGTGTTCCTTCCTTGCTCCAGAAGGGAAAGAGAAAATTCACCTTTCCTCTTTTTTTTTTTTTTTCTGCCTAAGCCCAACCTATTGGATGATGCACACCCATACTAGGTGAGGGCAGATCTTCCTTACTCAGTGCATTATGGCAATCTCTTCTGGAAACATCATCACAGACATGCCCAGAAATAATGCCTTACTGATTATCTAGGTACATCGCAGCCCAATCAAGTTGACTCATAAAGTTAATAATCACTTACTGTCTCATACAAAACACTGCTTTAAGATCTCCCTGTTATCATTAGAAAGTTAGACTTTTAACTTTATATTATTCTCCTGTTTGTATTATTACTATTCAGTTTATTTCTGGATATATTTTAAATCTTATACAATACTTAAAATAACTTTATGCTCTCAATATTAATTTATATTTATTCACACATTTACCCTTTCTGTTGTTCTTAGTTTCATTTGAAATTTCTGAATTTTTTTTTCTCTAAAAAATTTCTCTTAAATTCCTTTTTATCACGAATCTGGCATTTTTCTCTTTTTAACAAAAGCTTTATTTTATATTTATTTTTGAAGCATATTTTTTACCAAGTATTGAAGTCTACGTTGATTTTTTAAGCCTTTTAAAGATACCATTTCATTTTCTTCAGGCTTCCAGTGTTTTTCTTGAGAAGCCAGCTGTCTGTTTTATCATTGCTCTTTAAGATCATGTGTCTTCTCTGGCTGGTTCTGAGATTTTCTCTTTGTCTTTGATTTTTAGCAATTTTACTATGCTATAACGAGGTATGGTTTTCTTTGTGTTTATTCTACTTGGGGTTCATTAAGATTATTCAATCTGTGGGTATACATAATTTAACATTTGAGGAAAATTCTTAGTCATTTACATTTCCAATATTGCTTCTGCCTCATTTCCTCTCTGCTCTTCTTCCAAGAATCCAATTTTATATATAAAGCCTTTGAACATATCCCAAATGTCTCTTATAGTATGATTTTTCTTTTCATTTTTTTCTGTCTTTGCTTCAGTTGGACAATATTTACTTAATTGTCTTCTAGTCTATTAATTCCATCTATTGCTGTGTCCAATCTGCACTTAAACACATACATCAAGTTACTAATTTCCAACATTATATTATTTTTCTAGAATGCATATTTGGCTATTATTATACATTTAACATATCTAGTAAAATCATCCATTCTTTTATTCATTTTGTGCATCTTTTCCTCTTTCACTTTTATATACTAAACACAATGATTTTAACATTGACTGCCATTTTCATCAGTATCAAGGTCATTCATGATTTTACTTCTTTTAGCTTTATTTTTATGTTGATTATTTTGTATTTTTATATGTCTAGTAAAATTTTTATAATAGATATTTTATAAAATAAAATTAAAAAGTCTTATTGTGATATTAGTCCAGAAAAGAAGATACTTCTTTGCTCAGTTAAGCAGATAAGATTGATCAGCTAAATCATATTAGTAGTTGAGCTGAGAAGAGGCTGTGCTACATTATAGTAAGAGTCTGTTTACCTCTAATTTCCTTCAGTTCCTAGAGTGCAGCCTTCTGAGCTTTCTCCAGTCCTGAAAGACCATGGGAAGTCTGTCTATGCACTTCAGATGCCCTTCCCAGGTATCTGAACTTCCAAGTCCAGCCCTTTGACCTCCAGGCCCATGGAACTTATCTGACAAACATTTTGAGTGAGAGTCTCACCACAACCAACTTATCTTCCCCAGAAGAATTTTTTCTAAATATCATGGAACTACAAGATAATTGCCTCTGTCATTCAGAAGCATTCAGGCTAACTTCCCAACTTCCCCCGTAGCCTCCTGAAAAAAGCAAGCATTCAGTACGTAAAATCAACCATGCATTTTGGGCATTCGTGGCCCATCAAAATCAAATTATTCACTTCTATCTTGTCCAACACTACTTACTTTTCTGTTTTCTCAGTAGAGGCCCTTTTCTTGTTCTCAGTAGAGGCCCTTGACCTAAGCATGCAATCTTTAGGATTCTCAAAGGCAAACTGCCTGGCAACCATCAGATCACCTCAGAAGTTTTCCTTCTATCCAGCATTTTTGTTGCTATAGTCTGCATTGATTTCATAGCTCTCTAATTTTTTTTTAAACGTGGGGTTTTTTTGTATGATTCTGTTGTTTTTTATATGATGTAGAGCTGGCATTGCTTTGATACAACCCACTATATCCTACTAGAAAACGGAGATCCTATGCGTGGTATTTTAAGTTTACAAAGGATATTATTAAATGCTTATTTTTTTGCAATTAGAAGTAAATACAAAATTCTGTCTTACAATGGCTCACAAAGAGTGCACAAGAAGAAATGACCTCTGAGCTACCCTTTGAAAAATATGTAAGTTTTACAAACCCTGAAAAAATTTAAGGGTTATTGGAAACTACATTTAATAGTGTGAGCAAAGTCACTGAAGCATGAAAGCTGATGTGATAAGACATAACTGATGCAATGAGATAATACTGTAATAAGAGATAATTTAGGTTGATTCTGAGGAAGATGTTTTAATTCACCTACATAATTCTTTAAAGGTACAAGGTTTGTTAACATATTGTCAAACACTTTGGAAACCAAGTAAATACTTAGAAATATACTGAATTCTTATAATCATCTTTTGAATCTGTTTTTTTAGGTAGCATGAGATCCATTTTTTTAATAAAGTTCTCTTTTTTATAAACATATAGTATGTATTGTTGCAACATGAGGACTTATTTAACACTTTTAGGTCAGTAGAATTTATTTATATCATAACAAACTTCTGAAATAGATGATATTCTGAGATTAATATTTTACTTTCATTTTATACACTGAGTCTAAAACACATTTTGATAATGTATCTTAATTAGTGTATATACAAATTTTTACCTTCACATTTTTATTTCAGTTTTACATGAAACATTATTGGTGATTATTCTTAGTTGGAAGGTCATCTGAGAGAGCCACAAATCATACCTGTTACAAGAATAACTTTCCCACAAATGCTCTGAAACAAGTTACCCAACCAGCAAATAATTCATTGTTTCACCTACAATATTTTGGATATTATCAAAATAGAACACTAAAACCTACTTTTTCTATATTAGCAAGATTTACTTCCTATGAGATCCTGACAAGTTTGCCACTTCCTGTCACGCCTCTATAAAAGTAAAACCACTTATTCATAGTTACAAGGATAATTTAGGGAGGGGAGGAAACTCAAAAAGCATAAACTTTGATAAGCGTAAGTAAAATAATTGGCAACTCAGAAATGTATATTTCTCTATGCAGTATCTTTTCTAAATTGATTCGTTAAAATCAAAATTGACCTGACCGGTCAACACAAAGTTATTTGATTGTGAACTTCTAGCAATTGAAACTAGAATTGCAATGAAAATAAAGCCCCATGTGTCAAATGTGGAAGAGGTTGATAATCAAAATCTACCTAGTATATATTTTACAAAAACACTCTGGGATTATATGTAAATGACTCTTTTCTGCCAGTTAAATAATCCATGCTTTAATAGTAAATAGAGAAAATGAATAGGTAGCTAGAATAAAACACAAAAACTCTTTCAGAATTCAAATCATTTAGTCTAATTCCTTATTACTTGAAACATCATCTAATGTAATGGCCTGGCCTCCTGTGTGAATGTAGTCCTTCTAAATTTTCTTTAATTCTATGAATACACACTCCACTCTGTGGAACTTTCCCAGTCATCTCTCAAATCGAATCCAATTTTGCCTGCTATTTTGAAACCCCATCATTTTCCAGCTACCTACCCTGAATTATTGGTCTGCATCCTACTGGATCCTACTAGAAAACAGAGTTTTCCAGTTTATCCTCTTTGCAGAAGCTGGAATTAAGAGATATTGCTGGGCTGCACATATGATCATTTTTAGGTGGTGTATGTGAAATAGAAGAGAAAGGTGATGAGTCACTGAGGTTGGGGAGGGCAGAAGATTGCTGTGAATGTCAGACAGTGAAATTTGAGGAAGTAGTTGGTTTTCATTCCCCAGTGGTGGCTACATGGAGTTGCCAGGAGCAAATGCAGTAGCATCAGAAACTCTATCATAGATAAGAATTTAAGAGATCAAGAGCAGAAAGATGTTCCCAGGGTGAGTATGCACAAAGAATGAGACTCAACATATTCAGCATTCAGTTAGACACAGGAATACAGCAAAGAATGATAAGAAACAGAAGTAAAGCAATGAGACTACAGTAATAAACAGATCTGCCATCCCCAGAGCTTGTTTTTAGTGGGAGTGGCACCATGTTGTGTAATTGTGATTTTCATATGTGGGAGTAGAGTGCATTGTTAATGTAGTGAAGATGGGTGTACAGCAGTAAAACTCTCCCTCTCTTGGTTCCTCTTCATTACAGAAATGAGACAATAAGGCCAAATGCCCATGAGTATCTGATTAACAAGATCAAATATCTAACCCACCCCCACAATTACTAATGACATATCCCTAATGTTTGCTTGAAATAGCTTTCCCTCTACTCATAACAGCCAAAATATGGAATCATCAACAAATGATCAACAGATGATTGGATAAAGAAAATATGGTACATATACACAACAGAATACCATTCAGCCATGAAAAAGAAACAAAATCTTATGTGTAACAACGTGGATGAAACTGGAAGACATTATGTTACGTGAAACAAGCCAGGCACAGGAAGACAAATATCACATAATTTCACTTATATGTGGAATCTAAAAAAATGTTGGTCCGAAAGAAGTAGCGATTAGGATGGTGGTTATTACAGGCTGAGAGTTACAGGGAAGGAGGGGTGAGGAAATAGTGCTGAAAGGACATATAATTACAGTTAGATGGGAAGAAGAAAAGAGATTTATTGTACAGCATGGTGGCTATAGTTAATGATGAAATATTGTATTCCTTAGACATACAAAGGGAGTAGATGTTAAACCTTCTCACCACAAGAATGATAACTGAGAGTTAATATGTTTGTTAATTAGCTAGATTTAACCATTCCGCAATGTATATAGACTTCAACATCACGCTGTACATGATAAATACATACAATTTTATCCATCAATTTAAAACATAAGATAAAGAAAACAGTGGTGATGGGTACCTGTAATCCCAGCTACTCAGGAGGCTAAGGCAGGAGAATTACTTGAATTCGGCAGGCGGAGTTTGCAGTGAGCCGAGATCATGCCATTGCACTCCAGCCTGGGTGACAGAATGAGACTCCATTTCAAAACAGAAAACAGAAAAAAAGGAAATAAAAACTTTTTTTCCCCACAATTAGCCAATTAGAGCTTTGAGACTCAAGGCACCAGTAAAATTTCTGATGTATCATTACAGTATAAAGAGAATTTTAGACCATCTCATGTCCTCTTTCATTGGTTGGTGAGCTCCTTGAAAGTTTACCTCAGAAATCAGAGCCTGACTTCTGCTCTTTGATTTGTTTCACTCTATTAGTATACCTAAGATTTAGTCGAGCCAGTAACTTCTTTTCTTTCCTTTTTTTCTACATTTACCCATTTTGGAAATTTTTTAGCAATATTCACATTAATATTCATGAGAAGGTGCACAAAATTTGAAATTCAGATCAAATATATGTGTAGCATTATAGCAGAGCTAGTAAGCACTTATGTGAAAAGGAGGATTTTTACAACTAAGATGAAGACATCAAATTTTTCAGAAGTTATATTACCATTGTTTATAGCTTTTGTCCCATTTTACCAAAACTCATGATATTAATATTTATGTTTTCTCTTAAATTCATTAGTATTCATATTTGCATTCTCATGATGGACACAATCCATTGACTACAGTAGGAATCCATTAAATATTTTTAATCTAAAGAGTAACAAAAGAATGCATATACAATTTGGATCCAAAAACAAGAATATACATTTACCAGCATTCTAAATTAACTGGTTAATTCACCCAGGGTGACTCTAACTGCAATGACATATAATTGTATCTGATTTAATATCTGCGTTTTATCCTCTAATAAATGATACAGCTATATTTTTGACCAAGGCCACCTTGTTAATCTCATTTTAAATTTAATATTTAGAATTTCTAATAAGGGATCCTATACAGTCCTAAAAATAATTTTATTTGGAAAACTAGTAGTCTGGTAAAACCTTAATTGGAAAGGCTGAGAGGCAAAGCCTTAGGACCTGCAAAATCTCAGAATAAAGTACAAAAGTGCCAAACACTTGGGGTCTTCTGGAATGACCCAGAAATAAGGTGGACTAATGAACAGTTGCTCTCATTCATCCCTCCTCATCTTTTCTCTATCCTGGGAACTGTAGCAAAACAGCGTTAGCCAGAGTGGAAGGAAGATAAAACACTATTTACCCGAGTTTATAACTGAATGATTAAGTTCATAGTCTTGGGAACATGAGAGAAGAGTGGAGACTTACATCTGCTAACTACTAACATGTAAACTTGAGCGATACAGCTAATCTTTCTAAGTTTTCATGGTCTTTGCTGAAAATCATGACAATAGTGGTACCTATCATATGATTCTTCTAATAAATAAGAAGTTACATGTAAAGTATATATCATCTCAAAGTATTCTGGCACAAAGCATGTGTTATCTATTAAGATTATGTGGCAAGCATTTACCAAGTTGTCTTTTTCCTTTTGTGATAGTTTTCAGCTAATATTCTTTTAATGCTAACTTTAGTTGTAGTAAATGGTTTTACTTCACTTACCTGTAAAATAAAAAAAATGCCTCTATCTATGGCGCTTCAATTCTCTATAGATAAATGATAGATAGATAGGATTTCTCTATTAAAAATTTAGTATTTAAAATGTGACTTAAGGCCTGGCACGGTGGCGCATGCCTGTAATCCTACCACTTTGGGAGGCCAATGCAGGCGGATTTCCTGAGCTCAGAGGTTCGAGACCAGCCTGGGCAAGATGGCAAAACCATCTTTAGCTCTGCTAAAATATGAAAGATCAGCTGGGCAGGGTGGCATGTGCCTGCAGTCTCAGGTACTCAGGAGGCTGAGGCATGAAAATGCTTGAACCTGGGAGGGAGAGGTTGCAGCAAGCTGAGATCATGCCACTGCACTCCAGCCTGGGCAACAAAGTGAAACTCTATCTCAAAGCATAAAACAATATAACATAAAATGTGATTTAAACTCCACAAATAAAATATGATTGTTTTATTTTTACTCCAGCAGACAAAGAGAACCAGGTACTAAGAAAAATGTATGTGTGTCACCGTTGTTTGAGCATTGTCTTCAAGCAGTATTTTAACTGCATTTCTTGACATTCAAAAAAATAGGGATCGTTTCTCTTTTAAATCTCAAAATAATGTTCTGCTCCCTGAATATTAAGAAAGGGTGAGGGAACAATAGTGGGCTGCTAGTGCTTGCTTGAGTGTAATTTTACAAGTCTGAAGCAATATGAAATTCTTTATGTCTATTACAACTATAATATGGTGAGCTCTGTGTATCAGAATATACTAAATTCTGTTCATTGCTGGATGAGATCCTGAGGCTCAATACCTCTGAAATAAGCTGTGATAAAACTTACATTTGGATTAGAGGCATTTTAGAAAATTACTCAACCAAGTAAAAAACTGAATTGCTCAGCCATGTCTACAAGATCAGGATATTTGCTGAGAAAGCATATTCAGAAAAAAATAGTTCTTAAAGGAAGAAAGATAAATATCAAAACTATCCTTAAGGCACATTTGTTGTTTTGCATTTCACAGTTTGTTAATGAAGGTAAAAGAAAGAATCCTTTTTAAGTGTTATCCAGTTTTGTTTCAGGGCTCTTGGATCTGTTGGCCTAAATGTCCTTCATTGTTAAACATTACAACCATGTCGTATTATGGCAGAGGCAATAAAATTTAGAACTATATAAAAAAAGAGAACAACTGAATAAAATTATCACCAATCAATCCACAATATCTCTGAGCACTTATCTTTTTGCATGTATTGTAACAATCAATGGTGAACTACTTCAAATTTATATTATTTTAAGAAAATTATGATGAACTTTTAGAAGTGTGTGTGGTCATACAAATTGAAAGTTGAAATCTCAGTCATAATAAACACAAATTTCCTTATAATACTTCCTACAAATACTTTAAACAACTTCTGAAGAAATTTTACATATTCTCTACAGATCCTTACCAAAACGAACAGAGCTCAGTACTATCTGGTACCATGTCCAAATCCAAGTTATGAAGTCAAGAAAACTCCTTGTGTGTATGTGTGTGTGTGTGTGTGTGTGTCTGTGTGTGTGTGTGTGTGTGTGAGAGAGAGAGAGAGAGAGGTCTATATTTGTAATGGTAAGTGGCAGTTATGCAGAAATGTCTAGATTCTTCCAAACAGTGATGGAGGACAGGGTATATTCCAAGAGTCTCTTAAGGTTCTTACCCTTTTCATTCTATACTCATAACCCTAAGCCCTCTTCGCATCCATTTTCTCATCTATTAATTATGTGGCCAGTATATAACCAACCCATTTAATTCACAGACTTATCGCAGTAATGAATGTTTTATTCTATGTACAAATGTATTTTGTATCCATATAACACATTAAATATTATATGTGTCATCATATTACAATTGTTTTATAATTATAATTGAAATAATTATACTCATATTATAATTGTTTAGAAGAATGTCAGGTTCAGGATGTGTAGGTTCCAAAGGCTTTAGACAGAATGTCTTAATAGGAACTCTGGTTGTACATAGTGATTTGATTTTCTGGTATCTTACTGTAGCAGGATCATAGTAGAGAGGGAAATGTCACAACTCCAGAGTTAGGACTTATGTGTATTAACAATGAGGCTCCAAATTAATTAAACAATTTTAGACAACTTGCATATTCCTTTAGCCTAAGTTCCTTTGTTTCATAATGGATATAATAATTTTCATTCATATGATTAAATGTGTTTATAAAAATACCTAGTTTAGGCCAGGCATGGTGGCTTATGCCTATAATCCTAGCACTTTGGGAGGCCAAGGCAGGTGGATGATGAGGTCAGGAGATCAAGACCATCCTGTCTAACATGGTGAAACCCTGTCTCTACTAAAAATACAAAAATTAGCTGGGTGTGGTGGTACATGCCTGTAATCCCAGCTACTCAGGAGGCTGAGGCAGAAGAATCACTTGAGCCTGGAAGTAGGAAGTTGTAGTGAGCTGAGATCATACCATTGCAATCCAGCCTGGTGACAGAGCAAGACTCCCTCCATCAAAAAAAAAAAAAAAAAAAAAAAAAAACATAGTTTACCACAAAGTACATGCTTAAAAATATTGGTTATATCCAATGGTCTATTGAATAAAACATTACTTGCTTTATAAAAACACATAAAGGTATCATCTTTCTTGGTTAATTTAATAAAGGAGCAAATTAGGAGAAAAAATGCTTAAAAAAACAAAAAGTTCCCACCTGATGATTCTTGCATAAGACTGACAGTATTGACCTTTCCTTTTGTCACATCAAGGGTGAAAATTAACTGTTACAGAATGTAGTTTTAGAACTGCATCTTTTCTCCAACCTGTTTTGTCTTCATATATTGAAGGAAGAAAAAACAATCCTAAATCTCTAAATATGATTTAAGGGTCATAGAATCTTGGCAATAAGTAAAATTACCATGCTGTAGGAGTACCATTTTTACTCCATTTATTTAACTGTAAATTTTAAAAACTGTAAAAATTGGTAACTAAATAAAATGCCCTCTTTCTAAAATAACAAATACACTAAACACTAGCTTAACACTATATTTATAAAATAGGCATTTTCAGTTCAGGTAGTGTTACACTTTTAGTACGTTTCAAAATAAAAATCAGGTTAAGGACAAACTACCAAAAATTTAGGAGAAATACTTCAGATCCAATTTCTGACCATTTCTGGCAATTTAGTAATCTTTGGAACCACTCTGTATAACAGTGTTTGCAGAAGAAAACCTACCAGCAAGATAACTATGATTAGTAAGCTGTGTTTTCTATTATTCAGCACTCTCCAAAAATTTTCCTGCTGGGCTGACATTTGCAAGGTTAGTGTACCAAAAAGCATTTCTCCTTTCAGAAGCTCAAAAAAAAAATTAAATATAAATTTTACAGATCCAAAGGGGAAGATAAAACCTCATTTTCTATGAATTGGAAGCTTGTAACACTCTCCCTAATATGTACATCATATGTAATTAATAACAGGAAATGCTTTCAAGTTATTTCAACTGCAAACTTAAGTTTAGTTTTCAATTTACATTTAAATTTTAAAACAGAAAAATGTATTTATCAATAACATTCATTGAAATAATTTCTTTATACAATTAACACTATGAATCACATTAAAATTAGAATCTTAAGATGTATAAAAGGAAGTCACAACATTGTGTGTAAATACTCAATTATTTCCTCATGGTTGAAGCTCAGAATAAAACAGACATGCACATCAATAGACAGATTGTTTGATTAGGCTTGTTTTAAATCCCTGTTGTAAGAGCGAAGGGATATTTTTCTCAGAACATGTTAGAATTACTGGTACAGCTTCAGAAGGCAGAAGTGGAATCAATCAATGCCCATAACTGGGAGAGAGATTTAAGCTCAGCAGAAGCAGACATTTTCTAACCTTAGAACTCTCTGCCCTAGGATGAGTAACTTGGAAGCATTCACCAGGAGATTGAACTATCTTTCAAGGATGGTCGATAGAGGATTAGTGCAGTAACACTAATCTCATGTTCTCCTAAGGGGAATTTCACTGCACATTTTCACTGAACAAACTGAAAATGAAGTTGAGCTTAATTTATTAGTGGTGAGGCAGAATAGTTTAAAAACAAGTAGAGACTATGATTTTTTACAATTATGACAATAATGTATAAAAATACTATAATTAGGAAAATAAGTCCATGGTCGTAAAACTGTGTTCATGACTGCAAATAACTATACGGTTCCTTACCTGCTAACATGTTTTATATAGTTGCATTAAGTATACTACATTGTAATTTTTCCCAGTTAATGTATTGTAAACATTTTGTGAATTTATATCTGCTCTTTAAAAAAGTGCATGCTAATATAATGATTTAAAAAATTACAAACATGAAGATGGTGATGATGATCAATTACATCAATTGAGTGTTCCTTATATGCCAGGTACTGCGGGAAACATATTGCAGTGTTTATCTTATTTAATCCTTACAACCTATTTGCAGATGGGCTTATCTAGGCAGAAATATTAAATATTTGTTAGAGTATAGCGCTATTATATGATATGACCAGGCTTTTATACCAGGTAGATTCTCCAGGCTGTTATACCATAATTTCCTAAATAACGAAAACTTGCTATGAAGACCTTGCAGAGGCAACTAACCATCAGAATATGGGGGGTGGAGAGGGAGATTTCTGATGTCAAATGCTATTTAAATAATACTTTTCCCTATCTTCATAGAAATAAGAATGTAGGCATTTTGTATAACCCTACTTTCTAATAAACAGAATTAAAAGATGATAATCTATATTTTGTTTTAAGAATCTTCACCTTGATGTGTAGGAATTATCGATATAGTATTCTACCCTAGGAATAGCCCTGGTATTCCTAGAGCCAAGGTGTCAGAGAGCCTAGATGGACCTAGAACATTTTCCAGGGTAGAAGGAATGGTACTGCGTGTCATAACATTTCAAGCTTTCACAGGAATACGGCAAAATTCTTTACTGAGAACTACAAGAGTAGTTCTGATGGCATCTGATGGCCCAACGTGAAATGAAGGGCTCTTTATTTGCCTCCAGACAGTGATAATTACAGGTTGGTATTGTTTTCTTATTATAGTAGTGGAAAGGGACTAAAGTAGGACAAAGGTTTTCAAATGTTACCATGAAAGAATTGTTTAGAACTTACAGAAAACTCTGCACCTAATCCAATGTAGCTAGGTGACTTCATGGAGGTAATATCTGCAATTTTTCTTTGTCTTCAATATGATAACTGGTAATACCACGAACTGAAAACTACAAAAGAGGATTATTCCTAATTAGTTGGTTTGTTTACAGAGTAAGTGGGGGAAAGAAAATTTGTTTGCAAGCCATTAGAAGTACTTTTATTTTACTTAAGTGTATTTATTATTTTTCCAATGCATTTACACCATCCATACCCTAGAATAATGCCCTAAGATTTCATTAATTTGCTCCCACATAAACAAAAATTGTCTAGAAAGCTTCCTCTCTGAGGCAAGATTTCCTCCAGTTTCAAGGCTTTGCTTTTCTTTATTGTCTTTGTTTCTGAGCATTTTTGACCTAGACTTAAATCCACAACTCTAAATTTAATTCCAAGTTCCTGGGTTGTGGACAAGTCTCTTGACTTGCTCTGAACACCCACTCCTGTGGATTCCTGCCTTTTTTTGAAGGGAAACTGTGAGACTGGGAATGGTCATGAAGTTAGTGAGTGTGCGTAAAAACCAAGTCACTGAGCTCTGAGACCACAGATTTGGGAAATAAGAAAGAACTAGCAAAACAGACCATTAAAGGTCAAGAAGGGATTCCAGAAGTAATAAACTAGAAAGAGAAGAGATATTGGTCCGAGGTTGAAATGCAGTTCTTAACGACAAGATCTAGGTGAGATACAATCATGAAAGTGATCAGTGGATTCATGGTGGAGGATACAATCACTGGCAAAAACAAGGGCATGTGTCTGAGAGGTCAGTATATTGGTAAAATCATATATGCTAATTTTGCAGTGTAAGAATTATTGACAGTAAGCCAAGAAACCTTCAAGGAATCAGAGATACTAATCACATTTGACTATAGGGGAGTAGAGGCATTCCAATTTCAACAAAGAAAGACTGGGGAATATGGAATAACTCTCTCACTGAGAAGAGCTAGAACTGCTCAAAATATTTAAAAACAACAACAACAACAAAACTTCTTTAGAAGCATTAGAGAGCTACAAAGGCAGTGAAGAATGATGAGCCAAGACCACCAGAGATAGGAAGAAAATCAAATAGGTAACTCGGAATTTGGGATTGCTTTTCTCAAAGAGATACCCATCAATGTTTGAAAAATAAAAAAAATAAAAACACTTCTAAGAAGGTGGGTAAAGACTTACAATACTCCCAAGACTAAAGTTACAAATTTAAAATTTAAATTCTACCAAGGATTGGAAGAGGTACTGAAAAACTTCCCAGGCTTTGGATAGGAGGTTTCCAAGTCTATCAGGAAAAAGCATCAATCAGAACAAGCATCAATCACAACTATATCAGCATTCACAGAGACAGATGCTCAGCTTTACATTATCTCAATCCCTGATTTGATTAAAATTATTTGGATTGCAAGTTCCTGTGGACCAGATGTCAGGACACCACGTAAATTATGTTTCAGGCTGGGTGCAGTGGCTCACACCTGTAATCCCAGCACTTTGGAGGCCGAGGCAGGTGGATTATCTGAGGTCAGGAGTTCAGGACCAGCCTGGCCAACATGGTGAAACTCTGTCTCCACCAAAAAATACAAAAATTAGCTGGGCGTAGTGGCGGGTGCCTGTATTCCCAGTTACTCACGAGGCTGAGATGGGAGAATTGCTTGGACCCAGGTGTCAGAGGTTATAGAGAGCCAAGATCACACCATTGAACTCCAATCTGGGCTACAAGAGCAAAACTCCATCTCATATATATATATGATTCATTGGCAAACAGACATATTCTTTTCTTTTTTTGTTTTTGCATTGTCTATGGCTGTGTTCTTGGTACTGTTGTAGAATTGACCACATGGCCATCAAAGCCTAAAATATTTACTACCTGGGCTTGTACTGAAAAACTTTGCCAGTCTCTGCTTTTGACAAGTCTCCTTGCCGGCAAATAACTTAAATCATCTTTAAAGGAAGATAGCATTATTCACAACATCAGGGGATTTTTTTCTAGTATTTTTTAAAATACCATGTCTAACTCTCAATCAAAATTAACAAAGTGCAAAGGAAGGGGAAGCAAAGTGATATGGGTTTCTCTCAGAACCAGATCCTGAGAAAGGGCATCAAGTACAAAGTTTTTGAGAGCACCTACCTGTTCCTAGAAAACTTTTTTAGAGGAGTGAAAAAGTAAGAAAGAGCAATAAAAGAAAATACATGCTAGATGCATTACTGAACCAGTTCCGTCTAAGGAGAAAAGTTCAATCTTTCTGGGAAACTTAAGGAGATATTTTAAAACATGTCTCAGAGTTATCCCAACCAAGGAGTAAGAAAGCTATTGTATTTGTCCATCAACTTCCCAATGATCACTGAATGAAGGCTACTTCTACAGGCATTCCTTCTTCAATATTTGCAGCTTGCACTGTGCATAAACCAAGCATACTCCAACTGGCAAAACAAAGGTGAAAAGGCAAGGAGGAAGAGATGTTTGAAGAGTGTTTGGATATTTAGAAATAAATGCCTAGTGGAATGGGCAGGATACTGATAGCACTTGTTATACAAGGAAGACATTTAATGGAGTTACTATACCTTTACTTAATATGCTCAAGGAAATACAGTGTAAGATTTAGCTGTCTGGAAGAAGCTGGACCATAAAACATAATCAAATGCAAACTCTATAACCAAAAAAATCACAGTAACTGAAATTAAGATCTCAAAAATACTGGTTTAATAGTGAACTCCATACAACTGTAGAGGGATTTATTGAATGAAAATACAAATCAGAAGAAAATATCCATAATGATGCCCAATGTGACAGAAGGATGAGGAATACTGATATAATAATAATAAAGTATGAGAATAAGTGGAAATGTCTAACATAAGTGCAACTGAAGTCCCAGAAAGTGTATAAAGCACAATGCTGGCAAAATAGATGAAGTGATAATGCCTAATAATTTCTCAAACTGGTGAAAGACATGAAGCCACATACTTAGGAAGCAATAGAAACCACAAGCACAATAAATAAAAAGAAAATTACATTAATAGCATAGCAAAATAATTGAACATAAATGCCAAAGCAATAATCTTAAAAATCTTGAAAAGAATTGTATGTAAAAAGAGAGACACTGGCCAGGCAGGGTGGCTCATGCCTGTAATCCCAGCACTTTGGGAGGCCAAAGTATGTGGATCATGAGCTCAAGAGATCAAGACCGTCCTGGCCAACACAGTGAAACTCTGTCTCTACTAAAAATACAAAGAAATTCGATGAGCATGGTGACACACTCCTGTGGTCCCAGCTACTAGGGAGGCTGAGGCAGAAGAATCGCTTGAATCCCAGCTACTAGGGAGGCAGAGGTTGCAGTGAGCTGAGATTGCGCCACTGCACTCCAGCCTGGTGACAGAGAGAGACTCTGTCTCAAAAAAAAAAAAAAAAAAAAAAAATTCTTGGTGTAAATTACTACAAAACATTAAACATGTTGTAGATTCTGGTTTCAAATCATTTAGAAAGTCATTTCCTATACCACAATTGTAAAACTGGTCTCCAATATTTTCTTGAATCTTCATGCATTTTAGAAGCCTCCTTTTGGATGGGCATGATGGCTCATGCCTGTAATCCCAGCACTTTGGGAGGCTGAGGCTGGAGGATCACTTGAGGACAGAAGTTCCAGACTAACCTGGACAATATAGTGAGTCCTCATCTCTACCAAAAAAAAATTAAATTTAAAAGGTGAACAAAAGCTGGGCACCGTGGCTCATGCCTGTAATCCCAGCTAATTGGGAGGATCAGGCAGGCAGATCACCTGAGGTCGGGAGTTCCAGATCAGCTGGACCTACATGGTGAAACCCCACCTCTACTAAAAATACAAAATTAGCCAGGCATGGTGGTGCATGCCTGTAATCCCAGCTCCTTGGGAGGGTAAGGCAGGAGAATTGCTTGAACCTGGGAGTCAGAGGTTACAGTGAGCCAAGATCATGCCACTGCATTCCAGCCTGGGCAACAAGAGCAAAACTATCTCAAAAACAAACAGAAAAAGAACCTTGTAAATTACTGTAGGCCCACACAGCTGATTAAAGAATATCTCACCATCTCTCTCGATCCCTTATTTAATTATGCTGCAAATTCTCTTGTATGTAAGTTAAAATATTCAGTTTCTTGGGATTAAGACGTAAACATCTTTGGGGCCAGGACATGATTTTGTCTACTATAGTCCATCTTCTGGACCCAAACATGCACATCTGCCCCACATGCAAAA